>PVKP010020004.1:0-41438 GCA_004027715.1 Plecturocebus donacophilus | reverse complement strand
AAACAGTTATTTCCATCCAAATCCCCGCATAGAAGAAATAGCAGTAAGAACGCGTCTGAAACACAGAAGAAACGTATTATTCAAACTGCTCAATGGTGGGCTCGTTCAGCTAAGAGAGTTGCATTTACGTTTGTATGCAACGAGTTACAAACGCTTTTCTTCTATGAGCTGTGTTTTGATATTCCTGAGTGAATGGAAGTGTACGGTGTTCAGAGAAACATCTCGCTCTAAAACCAAAACAGAGGGTTGTAACAGAATGAATTTCACTGTGTGAATTCAACTTACAGAGTTACACTGATATGAGTATGCAGCAGTTTAGCAATCCTTTCTGTGGAGAATCTCAAAGCAGTTATTTCCAGCGACATCCCCGCCTAGAAGAATTGGCAGTAAGAATGCGTCTGAAATACAGAAGAAAAGTTTTATTCAATCTGCTCTGCTGTGTGTTTAGCTAAGAGAGTTTCATCTATGTTTGTATGCAGCGAGTTACAAATCCTTTTCTTCTATGAGCTCCATTTGGATATTACTGAATGAATGGGTGTATTTGGTATTCAGAGAAACTTCTCACTCTAAAACAATAACGGAGAGTTCTTACAGAATGAACTTCACTGTGTGAATTCAACTTACATAGTTACACTGATGTGTGTATTCAGCACTTTAGCAACTCTTTCCGTGGAGAATCTAAGATCAATCCTTTCCAGCCAAATCTGTGCCTAGAAGAAATAGCAGTAATAAAGCGTCTGCAACACAGAATAAACGTATGATTCAAACTGCTGTGCTCTGTGTTCGTTCAGCTAAGAGAGTTGAATCTATCTTTGTATGCAGCGAGTTACAAACACTTTTCTTCTATGAGCTGCGTTTGGATATTCCTGAATGAATGGGAGTATATGCTGTTCAGAGAAACATCTCACTCTGAAACCAAAATGGATCATTCTAACAGAATGAACTTCACTGTGTGAATTCAACTTACAGAGTTACAGTGATATATGTATGCAGCAATTTAGCAACTCTTTCTTTGGATAATTTCTAAGAGATATTTCCAGCCAAGTCTCCACCTAGAAGAAATAGCAGGAAGAATACGTCTGAAACACAGAAGATATGTATTATTCCAATTGCTCTTCTGTGTGTTCGTTCAGCTAAGAGTATGCTAGAATCCTAGAATTCTGATATTCTAAGATTCTAAAATTCTGAAATTACAGGGATTCCACTATTCTGACTACCTAACATTCTAGAATTCAGATATTATAGGATTCTAGTATTCTGATATCCTAAGATTCTTGAATTGAGAACCTCTGAGGATTTTAGAATGCTGACATCCTAACTAACCAGAATTCGGGCATCTTTGATTGTAGAATTCTGATATCTTAATTATCTAGAATTCTGTTATACGAGTATTCTAAAATTGAGACATCCTAACATTCTTGATTTAGACTTGCTAGATTTCTAGAATTCTGACATCCACATATTCTATAATTCAGATATTCTAATATTCAATAATTCAGACACCCTAACAAAAAGAAGTCTGACATTCTAGATTTCTACAATTCTGAAAGTTTAATAATGTAAAATTCAATTACATGGGTATTCTAGAATTCAGGTATCCTAACATTCTAGATTTCAGACATGCTATAATTCTGGAATTCTGATATCCTAAGTTTCTATAATTGTGAACCCCCAAGGATTCTAGAATTCTGACATGTTAACATTCTAGAATTCAGATATCATTTACGGTAGAATTCTGATACCTTAAGTATCTAAAATTCAGTTATCACGGTATTCTACAATGCATATATCTTAACGTTCTTGAATTCAGCCATGCTAGGATTCTAGAATTCGGATACCCTTAGATTCTAGAATTGAGAAATATCAAGGATTCTCGAATTCAGACATTCTAACATTCTAGAATTCAGATATGCTAGAATTCTAGAATTATGATACCCAGAGATTCTAGAATTTAGAACCTCCAAGGATTCTATAATTCTGACATCTTAACATTCTGCCTTTCAGATATGCTAGAATTCAAGGATTCTGATATCCTAAGATTCTTGAATAGAGAACCTGCAGGAATTCTAGAGTTTTGACATCCTAACATTCTAGAATTCGGATATGATAGGATTCTAGAACTCTGATAACCTTAGATTCTAGATTTTAGAACCTCCAACGATTCTAGATTTCCGACATCCTAACATTCAAGTATTCAGATATGCTAGTATTCTAGAATTCTCATATCCTTAGATTGTAGAATTGAGAACCTCCTGGGATTCTAGAACTCTGAAATAATGACATTCTAGAATTCAGATATGCTAGAAGTCTAGAATTCTGATATCCACAGATTCTGGAATTGAGAACCTCCAAGGATTCTAGAGTTTTGATATCCTATCATTCTAGAATTCGGATATGCTAGGATTCTAGAACTCTGATATCATTAGATTCGAGATATGAGAACCTAGAAGGATTCTAGATTTCTGATATCCTAACATTCAAGTATCAAGACATGCTAGTATTCTAGAATTCTCATATCCTTAGATTGTAGAATTGAGAACTTCCTGGGATTTCAGAAATCTGACATTCTGACATTCTAGAATTCAGATATGCAAGGATTCCAAAATTCTGATATCCTAAGATTCTAGAAATGAGAATCTCCATGGATTCTAGAATTTCGTCATCCTAACAACCTAGAATTCAGATGTACTAGGATTGTAGAATTCTGATATCCTAAGATTATAGAATTGAGAACCACCAAGTATTCTAGAATTCCGACATAATGACATTCTAGAATTTAGATATGCTAAAATTCTAGAATTCTGATATCCTAATATTCTAGAAATGAGAACCCACATGGAATCTAAAATTCTGACATCCTAAAATTCTAGAATTCTGATATCCTAAGATTCTAGAACTCAGAACCTGCAAGGATTCTAGAACTCTGACCTAATAACATGCTAGAATTTAGATATGCTAGAATCCTAGAATTCTGATATCCTAAGATTCTAGAATTCAGAACCTACAAGGATTCTACTATTCTGACAACCTAACATTCTAAAATACAGATATTATAGGATTCTAGTATTCTGATATCCTAGGTTTCCTGAATTGAGAACCTCCGATGTTTCTAGAATTGTGATACCCTTAGATTGTAGAATTGAGAAGCATCAAGCATTCTAGAATTCAGACATCCTAACATTCTAGAATTCAGATATGATAGGGTACTACAATTCTAATGTCTTATGATTCTAGAATTCAGAACCTCCAAGGATTCTAGAATTATAACATTCTAACATTCTAGAATACAGACATCCATTGATTGCAGAATTCTCATAATTTAAGTATCTAGAATTCAGTTATCCCAGCATTCTAGAATTCAGACATCCTAACATTCTTGAAGTCAGGCATGCAAGATTTCTCGAATTCTGGTATCTTATGATTCTACAATTCAGATATTCTAGTGTTCTAAAATGCAGACACACTAACATTCCAGAAGTCAGACATCCTACACTTATACAACTCTCATAGTTTTAGAATGTAGAATTCAATTACATGGGTATTCTAGAATTGAGACATCCCAACATTCTAGATTTCAGATATGCTAGAATTCTAGAATTCTGATATTCTAAGATTCTAGAATTGAGCACCTGCAGGGATTCTATAATTCTGACATCTTAACATTCTAGAATTAACATATGATAGGATTCTAGAATTTTGATACCCAGAGATTCTAGAATTTAGAACCTCCAAGGATTCTAGAATTCTGACATCTTAACATTCTGCATTTCAGATATGCTAGGATTCAAGAATTCTGACATCCTAAGATTCTCGAATTGAGAACCTCCAAGGATTCTAGAGTTTTGACAACCTAACATACCAGAATTTGGATATATTAGGATCCAAGAATTCTGATATCCTTAGATTCGAGACTTGAGAACCTCCAAGGATTCTAACATTCAGACATGCTAACATTCTAGTATTCAAGTATGCTAGTATTCTAGAATTTCCATATCCTTAGATTGTAGAATTGATAACCTACTGGGAATCTAGAATTCTGAAATTCTGATATTCTAGAATTCAGATATGCAAGGATTCCAAAATTATGATATCCTAAGATTCTAGAATTGAGAACCTCCATGAATTCTAGAATTCCGTCATTCTAACAGTATAGAATTCAGATATGCTAGGATTCTAGAATACTGATAACCATAGAATCTAGACATGAGAACCTCCAAGTACTCCAGAATTCCGACATAATAACATTGTAGAATTCAGATATTCTAGGAACCTAGAATTGTGATATCTTCAGATTGTAGAATTGAGAATATCCAAGGATTCTAAAATTCTGACATCCTAATAGTCTAGAATTCAGATATGCTAGGTTTCTATAATTCTGACTTCATAAGATTCTAGAATTGAGAACAGGCAAGGATTTTAGAATTCTGACATCCTAACATTCCAGAATTCAGATATGTAGGATTCCAGAATTCTGATATACCAGGATTCTAGGATTGAGAACCTCCAAGCATTCTAGGATTCTGACTCCAGAATATTCGAGAATTCGGACATTCTCACAATTCTTTAATTGAGACATGCTAGATTCCTAGAATTCTGAGATCTTAAGATTCAATAATTCAGATATTCCAGTATTCTAAAATTCAGACCTACTAACATTCCAGAAGTCAGACATCTTAGATTTCAAAAATTCAGATAGGTTAAGAATGTATAACTGATATATATAGCTATTTTAGAATTCAGACATACAATCATTCTAGATTTCAGACATGCTAGAATTCTAGAATTCTGATATTCTAAGATTACAGAATTGAGAACCTGCAAGGATTCTAGAATTCTGACATCCAAACATTCTAGTATTCAGATTTGTTAGATTCTAGAATTCTGATACCCTTAGATTCTAGAATTGAGAATCCCGAAGTATTCTAGAATTCTGACAACTTTACATTCTAGCATTCAGATATGCTAAAATTATAGATTACTAATATCTCAAGATTGTTAATTGAGAAACTGCTAGGATTCTAGAATTCTCACATCCTAACATTCCAGAATTCAGACATGCAAGGATTCTAGAATTCTGATATCCATAGATTCTCGAATTGAGAACCTCCAAGGATCCTAGAATTCTGGCATCCAAACATTCTAGATTCCAGATATGTTAGGATTCCAGAATTCTGATATTCTAAGATTCAAGAATTGAGGACCTCCAAGGATTCTAGAATTCTGACATCCTAACATTCTACAATTCAGACATCCTTTGATTGTAGTATTGTGATATTTTAATTTTCTAGAATTTAGTTATCTGTGTATACTTGAGTTCAGACATCGTAACATTCTTGAAGTCAGAAATGCTAGATTTCCTGAATTCTGATATCTTAAGATTCTATAATTCAGATACTCTAGTAGACTAAAATACAGACAATTTAAAATTCCGAAAGTCAGACATCCTAGATTTCAACAAATCTGATACTTTAAGAAGGTAGAATTCAAATATACAGGTATTCTAGAATTCAGACATCCTAACATTCTAGATTTCAGACATGCTAAAATTCTAGAATTCCATCATAATTAGATTCTAGAATTGAGAACCTCCAAGGATTCTAGAATACAGACATCCTAATATTCTAGAATTCGGATATGGTAGGATTCGAGAGTTCTGATATCCTAAGTTTCTAGAATTGAGAACCTCCAAGGATTCTAGAATTCTGACATCATCGTAACATTCTAGAATTCAGATATGCTTGGAGTCTAGGATTCTGACACCAAATGTTCCAGAATTGCGAACCTCCAAGGATTCTAGAATTCCGATATTCTAACATTCTAGAACTGAGAACCTGCAAGGATTCTACAATTCTGACCTAGTAACATGCTAGAATTCAGATATGCTAGAATCCTGGAATTCTGATATCCTAAGATACTAAAATTCAGAACTTAAAAGGATTCTACTATTCTGACAATCTAACATTCTAGAATTCAGATTTTATAGGATACTATTATTATGATATGCTAAGATTCTTGAATTGAGAACCTCCGAGGTTTTTAGAATTCTGACATCCTAATGTTCTAGAATTCCGGCATCGTTGTTTGTAGAATTCTGATATCGTAAATATCTAGACTTCAGTTATAAGAGTATTCTAGAATTCAGACATCCTAATATTCTTGGTTCAGACTTGCTAGATTTCTAGAATTCTGATATCTACATATTCTATAATTCAGATATTCTAATATTCAGTAATTCAGACAGCCTAACATACCAGAAGTCAGACATTCTAGATTTCTACAATTCTGATACTTTAATTATGTAAAATTCAATTCTAAGGGTATTTTAGAATTCAGATATCCTAACCTTCTAGATTTCAGCAAGCTATAATTCTGGAATTCTGATATTCTAAGTTTCTAGAATTGAGGGTCCCCAAGTATTCTAGAATTCTGACATGCTAATATTCAAGAATTCAGACATCTTTGACAGTAGAATTCTGATATCTTAAGTATCTAGAATTCTGTTATCGGGGCATTCTACAATGCAGACATCTTAGCATTATTGAATTCAACCATACTAGGGTTCTAGAATTGTGATACCCTTAGATTGTACAATTGAGAAGCACCAAGAATTCTAAAATTCAGACATCCTAACATTCTAGAATTCACATATGCTAGGGTACTACAATTCTGATATCTTATGATTCTAGAATTGAGAACCTCCAAGGATTCTAGAATTCTGACATCCTAACATTCTAGAATACAGACATCCTTTGACTGCAGAATTCTCATACTTTAAGTATCTAGAATTCAGTTATCCCAGTATTCTAGAATTCAGATATCCTAACATTCTTGAATTCAGGCATGCAAAATTTCTCAAATTCTGATATCTTAAGATACTACAATTCAGATATTCTAGTGTTCTAAAATTCAGACACACTAACAATCCAGAAGTTAGACATCCTAGACTTCTACAATTCTGATAGTTTAAGTATGTAGAATTCAATTACACAGGCATTCTAGAATTCAGACATCCTAATATTCTAGATATCAGACATGCTAGAATTCTAGAATTCTGATACCCTAAGATTCTAGAATTGAGCACCTGCATGGATTCTAGAATTCTGACATCCTAACATTCTAGAATTAACATATGCTAGGATTCTAGAATACTGGTATGCAGAGATTATAGAATTTAGAAACTCCAAGAGTTCTAGAATTCTGACATTTTAACATTCTGCATTTCAGATATGCTAGGGTTCAAGAATTCTGATATCCTAAGATTCTCGAATTGAGAAACTCCAAGGATTCTAGAGTTTTGACTTCCTAACATTCTAGAATTCGGATATGCTAGGATCCTAGAATTCTGATATCCTTAGATTCGAGACTTGAGAACCTCCAAGGATTCTAGCATTCAGACATCCTAACATTCAAGTATTCAGGTATGCTAGTATTCTAGAATTCTCATTTCCTTAGTGTGTAGAATTGAGAACCAACAGGTATTTTAGAATTCTGACATTCTGACATTCTAGAATTCAGATATGCAAGAATTCCAAAATTCTGATATCCTAAGATTCTAGAATTGAGAACTTCCATCGATTCCAGAATTCCCACGTCCTAACAGTCTAGAATTCATATATGCTAGGATCCTAGAATTCTGATATCCATAGATTCTAGAAATAAGAACCTCCAAGGATTCTAGAATTCCGACATAATAACATTCTAGAATTCAGATATGCTAGAATTCTAGAATTCTGATATCCTCAGATTCTAGAATTGAGAACCTCCAAAGATTCTAAAATTCTGAACATCCTAATATTCTAGAGTTCGGATATGCTAGGTTTCTATAATTCTGACTTCCTAAGATTCTAGAACTGAGAACAGGCAAGGATTCTAGAATTCTGACATACTAACATTCCAGAATTCGACATCCTTTGATTGTACAATTCTGATACCTTATATATCTAGAATTCAGTTATCTGGGAATTCTAGAATTCCTACATCCTAATATACTTGAATTCAGACCTGCAAGGATTCTAGAATTCTGATATCCTTAGATTTTCGAATTGAGAACCTCCAAGGATCCTAGAATTCTGGCATCCAAACATACTAGAAACCAGATATGTTAAGATTCCAGAATTCTGATATCCTAAGATTCTAGAATTGAGGACCTCCAAGGATTCCAGAATCCTTACATGCTAATATTCTAGTATTCAGACATCCTTTGATTGTAGTATTGTGATACTTTAATTATCTAGAATTTAGTTATCTGTGTATTCTAGAGTTCAGACATCGTAACATTCTTGAATCTACATGCTAGATTTCTCAAATTCTGATATCTTAAGTTTCTATAATCCAGATACTCTAGTACTCCTAAATTCAGACACTTTAACATTCAGAAAGTTAGACTTCCTAGATTTCAACAAATCTGATACTTTAAGAAGTTAGAATTCAAATATACGGGTATTCTAGAATTCAGACATCCTAAAATTTTAGATTTCAGACATGCTAGAATTCTGGAATTCCGACATCCTTAGATTCTAGAATTGAGAACCTCAAAGGATTCGAGAATACTGACATCCTGACATTCTAGAATTCAGATATGCTAAGATTCCAGAGTTCTGATATCCTAAGATTCTAGAATTGAAAACCACCAAGGATTCTAGAATTCTGACATCATAACGTTCTAGAATTCAGGTATGCATGGATTCTAGGATTCTGACACGAAAAGTTCCAGAATTGAGAACCTCCAAGGATTCTAGAATTCTAACATTCTAACATTCCAGAATTCAGATATGTAGGATCCCAGAATTCTGATATCCTAGGATTCTAGAATTGAGAACCTCCAAGCATTCTAGAATTCCAATACCCTAATATTATAAAAATCAGACATTCTCACATTCTTGAATTCAGACATGCTAGATTCCTAGAATGCTGATATCTTAAGATTCTATAATTCAGATATTCCAGTATTCTAAAATTCATACACACCAACATTCCACAAGTCAAACATCCTAGATTTCAACAATTTGGATAGCTTAAGAATGGACAACTGATATATACGGCTATTCTAGAATTCAGACATCCAATAATTCTAGATTTCAGACATGCTAGAATTCTAGAATTCTGATATCCTAAGATTCCAGAATTGAGAACCTGCAAGGACTCTAGTATTGTGACATCCAAACATTCTAGTATTCAGATATGTTAGATTCTAGAATTCTGATACCCTTAGAGTCTAGAATTGAGAATCCCCAAGACTTCTAGAATTCTGACAAATTAACACTCTAGCATTCAGATATTCTAGGATTCTAGAACACTGATACCTCAAGATTCTAAATTGAGAACGTCCTAGGATTCTAGAATTCTCACATCCTAACATCATAGAATGCAGATACTCTAGGATTCTAGAATTCCGATATCCTAATATTCTAGAACTGAAAACCTGCAAGGATTCTAGAATTCTGACCTAATACCATGCTAAAATTCAGATATACCAGAATCCTAGAATTCTGATATCCTAAGATTCTAGAATTCAGAACCTACAAGGATTCTACTATTCTGACAAAGTAACGTTCTAGAATTCAGCTATTATAGAATTCTAGTATTATAATATTCTAAAATTCTTGGATTGAGAACCTCCGAGGTTTCTAGAATTCTGACATCCTAACATTCTAGAATTCGGGCATCTTTCATTATAGAATTCTGATATCTTAAAAATCTAGAATTCAGTTATACAAGTATTCTAGAATTCAGACATCCTAATATTCTTGGTTCAGAATTGCTAGATTTCTAGAATTCTGATATCTGTGTATTCTATAATTCAGATATTCTAATATTCAGTAATTCAGACAACCTAACATACCAGAAGTCAGACATTCTAGATTTTTACAATTCTGATAGGTTAAGAATGTAGAATTCAATTATATGGGTATTCTAGAATTCAGATATCCTAACATTCTAGATTTCAGCAAGCTACAATTCTGGAATTCTGATATCCTAAGTTTCTAGAATTGAGGACCCCCAAGGATTCTAGAATTCTGACAAGCAAATATTCAAGAATTCAGACATCTTTCACAGTAGAATTCTGATACCTTATGTATCTAGAATTCATTTATCGGGGCATTCTACTATGCAGACAACTTAACATTATTGAATTCTACCATGCCAGGATTCTTGAATTGTGATACCCTTAGATTGTAGAATTGAGAAGCACCAATGATTCTAGAATTCAGACATCCTAACATTGTAGAATTCAGATATGGTAAGGTACTACAATTCTGATATCTTACGATTCTAGAATTCAGAACTTCCAAGGATTCTAGAATTCTGACATCCTAACATTCTAGAATACAGATATCCATTGATTGCAGAATTCTCATACTTAAAGTATCTAGAATTCAGTTATCCTAACATTCTTGAATTCAGGCATAGAAGATTTCTCGAATTCTGATATCTTAAGATTCTACAATTCAGATATTCTAGTGTTCTAAAATTCAGGCACACTAACATTCCAGAAGTCAGACATCATAGATTTCTACAATTCTGATAGTTTAAGAATGTAGACTTCAATTACACGGGCATTCCAGAATTCAGACATCCTAACATTCTAGATTTCAGATATGCTAGAATTCTAGAATTCTGATATCCTAAGATGCTAGAATTGAGCACCTCCAGGGATTCTAGAATTCGGACATCCTAACATTCTAGAATTAACATATGCTAGGATTCTAGAATTCTGATACCCAGAGATTCTATAATTTAGAACCTCCAAGGATTCTAGAATTCTGACATCTTAACATTCTGCATTTCAGATATGCTAGGATTCAAGAATTTTGATATCCTCAGATTCTCGAACTGAGAACCTCCAAGGATTCTAGAGTTTTGACATCCTAATATTCTAGAATTCGGATATGCTAGGATCCTAGAATTCTGATATCCTTAGATACGAGATTTGAGACCCTCCAAGGATTCTAGCATTCGGACATCCTAACATTCAAGTATTCAGGTATGCTACTATTCTAGAATCCTCATATCCTTAGTTTGTAGGATTAAGAACCTACATGGATTCTAGAATTCTGACATCCTATAATTCAGATATGCAAGGATTCCAATATTCTGATATCCTAAAATTTAGAATTGAGAACCTCCATCGATTCTAGAATTTCGACATCCTAACAGTCTAGAATTCAAATATCTAGGATTCTAGAATTAGGATACCCATAGATTCTAGAAATGAGGACCTCAAAGTATTCTAGAATTCCAACATAATAACATTCTAGAATTCAGATATGCTAGAATTCTCGAATTCTGATATCGTCAGATTCTAGAATTGAGAACCTCCAAGGATTCTAAAATTCTGACATCCTAATATTCTAGAGTTTGGATATGCTAGGTTTCTATAATTCCGACTTTCTAAGATTCTAGAACTGAGAACAGGCAAGGATTCTAGAATTCTGACATACTAACATTCCAGAATTCAGACATCCTTTGATTGTAGAATTCTGACACCTTATATATCTAGAATTCAGTTATCTGGGAATTCTAGAATTCCTACATCCTAATATTCTTGAATTCAGACCTGCAAGGATTCTAGAATTATGATATCCTTAGATTCTCGAATTGAGAACCTGTAAGGATCCTAGAATTCTGGCATCCAAACATTCTAGAATCCAGATATATTAGGATGCCAGAATTCTGATATCCTAAGATTCTAGAATTGAGGACCTCCAAGGATTCCAGAATTCTGACATCCTAACATTCTAGAACTCAGACATCCTTTGATTGTAGTACTGTGATACTTTAATTATCTAGAATTTAGTTATCTGTGTATTCTAGAGTTCAGACATCGTAACATTCTTGAATTCAGACATGCTAGATTTCTCGAATTCTGATATCTTAAGTTTCTATAATTCAGATACTCTAGTACTCTGAAATTCAGACAATTTAACATTCCGAAAATAAGACATCCTAGATTTCAACAAATCTGATACTTTAAGAAGGTAGAATTCAAATATACAAGTATTCTAGAATTCACACATCCTAACATTCTAGATTTCAGATATGCTAGAATTCTAGGATTCTGACATCCTTAGATTCTAGAATTGAGAATCTCCAAGGATTCTAGAATACTGACATCGTAACATTCTAGAATTCAGATATGCTAAGATTCCAGAGTTCTGATATCCTAAGGTTCTAGAATTGAGAACCTCCAAGGATTCTAGAACTCTGACATCATAACGTTCTAGAATTCAGATATATATGCTTGGAGTCCAGGATTCTGACAGCAAAGGTTCCAGAACTGAGAACCTCCAAGGATTCTAGAATTCTGACATCCTAACATTCCAGAATTCAGATATGTAGGATTCCAGAATTCTGATATCCTAGGATTCTAGAATTGAGAGCCTCCAAGCATTCTAGAATTCTGCCACCCTAATATTCTAGAATTCAGACATCCTCACTTTCTTGAACTCACACATGCCAGATTCATAGAATGCCGATATCTTAAGATTCTATAATTCAGATATTCCAGTATTCTAAAATTCAGACACACTGACAATCCAGAAGTTAGACATCCTAGATTTCAACAATTCGGATAGCTTAAGAATGTACAACTGACATGTACAGCTATTCTAGAATTCAGACATCCAATCATTCTAGATTTCAGACATGCTGGAATTGTAGAATTCTTATATCCTAAGGTTCCAGAATTGAGAACCTGCAACGATTTTAGAATTCTGACATCCAAACATTCTAGTATTCAGATATGTTAGATTCTAGAATTCTGATACCCTTAGATTCTAGAATTGAGAATCCCGAAAAATTCTAGAATTCTGACAATGTAACACTCTAGCATTCAGATATGCTAGGATTCTAGAATACTGATGTCTCAAGATTATAAATTGAGAAACTCCTAGGATTCTAGAATTCTCACATACTCACATGCTAGAATGCAGGTATCCTAGGATTCTAGATTTCTAATATCCTAACATTCTAGAATGGAGAAACTGCAAGGATTCTAGAATTCTCACCTAATACCATGCTAGAATTCAGATATGCTAGAATTCTAGAATTCTGATATCCTAGGATTCTAGAATTCAGAACCTACATGAATTCTACTATTCTGACAAACTAACATTCTAGAATTCACCTATTATAGGATTCTAGTATTATGATATCCTAAAATTCTTGAATTGAGAACCTCCGAGGTTTCTAAAATTCTGACAATCTAGAATTCGGGCCTTTGATTGTAGAATTCTGATATCTTAAGAATCTAGAATTCAGTTATACGAGTATTCTAGAATTCAGACATCCTAATATTCTTGGTTCAGAATTGCTAGATTTCTAGAATTCTGATATCTACGTATTCTATAATTCAGATATTCTAATATTCGGTAATTCAGACAGCCTAATACACCAGAAGTCAGACATTCTAGATTTCTACAATTCTGATACATTAAGAATGTAGAATTCAATTATATGGGTATTCTAGAATTCAGATATCCTAACATTCTAGATTTCAGCAAGCTATAATTCTGGAATTCTGATATTCTAAGTTTCTAGAATTGAGGACCTTCAAGGATTCTAGAATTCTGACATGCTAATATTCAAGAATTCAGGCATATTTGACAGTAGAATTCTGATACTTTATGTATCTAGAATTCAGTTATCGGGGCATTCTACAATGCAGACATCTTAACATTATTGAATTCTACCATGCTAGGGTTCTAGAATTGTGATATCCTTTGATTGTACAATTGAGAAACACCAAGGATTCTATAATTTAGACTTCCTAACATTCTAGAATTTAGAGACGCTAGGGTACTATAATTCTGATGTCTTATGATTCTAGAATTGAGAGCCTCCAAGGATTCTAGAATTCTGACATCCTAACATTCTAGAATACAGACATCCATTGATTGCAGAATTCTCATACTTTAAGTATCTAGAATTCAGTTATCCCGGAATTCTAGAATTCAGATATCCCAACATTCTTGAATTCAGGCATGCAAGATTTCTCGAATTCTGATATCTTAAGATTCTACAATTCAGATATTCTAGTGTTCTAAAATTCAGACACACTAACGTTCTGGAAATCAGACATCCTAGACTTCTACAATTCTGATAGTTTAAGAATGTAGAATTCAATTACACGGGCATTCTAGAATTCAGACATTCTAACTTTCTAGATTTCAGATATGCTAGAATTCTAGAATTCTGATATTCTAAGATTTTGGAATTCAGCACCTGGAGGGATTCTAGAATTCTAACATCCTAACATTCTAGAATTTAGACATCCTTGGATTGTAGTATTATGATACTTTAATTATCTAGAATTTAGTTATCTGTGTATTCTGGAGTTCAGACATCATAACATTCTTGAATTCAGACATGCTAGATTTCTCGAATTCTGATATCTTAAGTTTCTATAATTTAGATATTCTAGTACTCTGAAATTCAGACAATTTAACATTCTGAAAGTCACACATTGTAGATTTCAACAAATCTGATACTTTAAGAAGGTAGAATTCAAATATACAGGTATTCTAGAATTCAGACATCCTAACATTCTAGATTTCAGACATGCCAGAATTCTAGAATTCCGACATCCTTAGATTCTAGAATTGAGAACCTCCCAGGATTCTGGAATTCTGACATAATAACCTTCTAGAATTCAGATATGCTAGGATTCCAGAATTCTGATATCCTAAGTTTCTAGAATTGAGAACCTCCAAGGATTCTAGAATTCTGACATCGTAATGTTCTAGAATTCAGATATGCTTGGAGTCTAGGATTCTGACAGCAAAGGTTCCAGAATTGAGAACTTCCAAGGATTCTAGATTTCTGACATCCTAACATTCCAGAATTCAGATATGTAGGATTCCAGAATTCTGATATCCTAGGATTCTAGAATTGAGAGCCTCCAAGCATTCTAGAATTCTGCCACCCTAATATTCTAGAATTCAGACATCCTCACATTCTTGAATTCAGACATGCTAGATTACTAGAATTCTGATATCTTAAGATTCTATAATTCAGATATTCCAGTATTCTAAAATTCAGACACACTAACATTCCAGATGTCAGACATCCTAGATTTCAACAATTCGGATACCTTAAGAATGTACAACTGATATATACTGCTATTCTAGAATTCAGACATCCAATCATTCTAGATTTCAGACATGCTAGAATTCTAGAATTCTGATATCCTAAGATTCCAGAATTGAGAACCTGCAAGGATTCCAGAATTCTGACATCCAAACATTCTAGTATTCAGATATGTTAGATTCTAGCATTCTGATACCCTTAGATTCTCGAATTGAGAAGCCCCAAGAATTGGAGAATCCTGACAATTTAACACTCTAGCATTCAGATATGCTAGAATTCTAGAATACTGATATCTCAAGATTCTAAATTGAGAAGCTTCTAGGATTCTAGAATTCTCACATCCTAACATTCTAGGATGCAGACATTCTAGGATTCTAGAATTCTGATATCCTAACGTTCTAGAACTGAGAACCTGTAACGATTCTAGAATTCTGACCTAATACCATGCTAGAATTCAGATATGCCAGAATCCTAGAATTCTGATATCCTAAGAGTCTAGAATTCAGAACCTACAAGGATTCTACTGTTCTGACAAACTAACATTCTAAAATTCAGATATTATAGGATTCTAGTATTCTGATATCCTAAAATTCTTGAATTGAGAACCTCCGACGTTTCTAGAATTCTGACATCCTAACATTCTAGAATTCGGGCATCTTTGATTGTAGAATTCTGATATCTTAAGAATCTAGAATTCAGTTATACGAGTATTCTAGAATTCAGACATCCTAACATTCTTGGTTCAGAATTACTAGATTTCTAGAATTCTGATAACTACGTATTCTATAATTCAGATATTCTAATGTTCAGTAATTCAGACAGCCTAACATACCAGAAGTCAGACATTCTAGATTTCTACAATTCTGATACATTAAGAATGTAGAATTCAATTATATGGGTATTCTAGAATTCAGATATCCTAACATTCTAGATTTCAGCAAGCTATAATTCTGGAATTCTGATATCCTAAGTTTCTAGAATTGAGGATCCCCAAGGATTCTAGAATTCTGACATGCTAATATTCAAGAATTCAGACATCTTTGACAGTAGAATTCTGATACCTTATGTATCTAGAATTCAGTTATCGGGACATTCTACAATGCAGACATCTTAACATTATTTAATTCTACCATGCTAGCGTTCTAGAATTGTGATACCCTTAGATTGTACAATTGAGAAGCACCAAGGATTCTATAATTGAGACCTCCTAACATTCTAGAATTCAGAGACGCTAGGAAACTACAATTCTGATATCTTATGATTCTAGAATTGAGAACCTCCAAGGATTCTAGAATTCTGACATCCTAACATTCTAGAATACAGACATCCATTGATTGCAGAATTCTCATATTTTAAGTATCTAGAATTCAGTTATCTCGGTATTCTAAAATTCAGATATCCTATCGTTCTTGAATTCAGGCTTGCAAGATTTCTCGAATTCTGATATCTTAAGATTCTACAATTCAGATATTCTAGTGTTCTAAAATTCAGACACACTAACATTCCGGAAATTCAGACATCCTAGACTTCTACATTCTGATAGTTTAAGAATGTAGAATTCAATTATATGAGTAATCTAGAATTCAGACATCCTAACATTCTAGATTTCAGACATGCTAGAATTGTAGAATTCTGATATCCTTAGATTCTAGAATTGAGCACCTGCATGGATTCTAGAATTCTGACATCCTAATCTTCTAGAATTAAGATATGCTAGGATTCTAGGATTCTGTTACCCATAAATTCTAGAATTTAGAAACTCCAAGGATTCTAGAATTCTGACATCTTAACATTCTACATTTCAGATATGCTAGGATTCAAGAATTCGGATATCCTAAGATTCTCGAATTGAGAACCTTCAAGGATTCTAGAGTTTTGGCATCCTAACATTCTAGAATTCGGATATGCTAGGATTCTAGAATTCTCATGTCCTTAGATTCTAGATTTGAGAACCTCCAAGGATTCTAGAATTTGGACATCCTAACATTCAAGTCTTCAGAATAGTTAGTATTCTAGAATTTTTATATCCTTAGATTGTAGAATTGCGAGCCCCCAGGGATTCTAGAATTCTGACATTCTGACATTCTAGAATTCAGATATACAAGGATTCCAAAATTCTGATATCCTAAGATTCTAGAATTGAGAACCTCCATGGATTGTTGAATTCCGACATCCTAGTAATCTAGAATTCAAATGTGCTAGGATTCTAGGATTGTGATATCCTAAGATTATAGAATTGAGATCCTCCAAGGATTCTAGAATTCCAACATAGTGACATTCTAGAATTCAGCTATGCTAGCATTCTAGAATTCTGATACCATAAGATTCTAGAATTGAGAACCTCCAAGGGTTCTTAAATTCTGACATCCTAGTATTCTAGAATTCAGATATGGTAGGTTTCTATTATTCTGACTTCCTCAGATTCTAGAATTGAGAACAGGCAAGGATTTTAGAATTCTGACATATTAACATTCCAGAATTCAGACATCCTTTGACTGTAGAATTCTGACACCTTAAATATCTAGAATTCAGTTGTCTGTGTATTCTAGAATTCCTACATCCTAATATTCTTGAATTCGGACATGCGAGGATTCTAGAATTCTGACATCCTTAGATTCTCGAATTGAGAAACTCCAAGGATCCTAGAATTCGGGCATCCTAACATTCTGGAATCCAGATATGCTAGGATTCTAGAATTCTGATATCCTACGATTCTAGAATTGTGGACCTCCAAGGATTCTGTAATTCTGACAACCAAACATCCTAAAATTCAGACATCCTTTGGTTGTAGTATCGTGATACTTTAATTATCTAGAATTTAGGTATCTGCATATTCTAGAGTTCAGACATCGTAACATTCTTGAACTGAGACATGTTAGATTTCTCGAATTCTGATATCTTAAGATTCTATAATTCAGATACTCTAGTACTCTAAAATTTAGACACTTTAGATTCCGAAAGTCAGACATCCTAAATTTCAATAAATCTGATATATTAAGACGGTAGAGTTCAATTGTATGAGTATTCTAGAATTCAGACATTCTAATATTCTAGATTTCAGACATGTTAGAATTCTAGAATTCCGAAATCCTTAGATTCCAGAATTGAGAACCTCCAAAGATTCTAGAATAATGACATCCTAACATTCTAGAATTCAGATATGCTAAGATTCCAGAGTTCTGATATTCTAAGGTTCTAGAATTGAGAACTTCCAAGGATTCTAGAATTCCAACATCATAATGTTCTAGAATTCAGATATGTTTGGAGTCTAGGATTCTGACACCAAAGATTCCAGAATTAAGAACCTCCAAGGATTTTCGAATTCTGACATCCTAACATTCCAGAATTCAAATATGTAGGATACCAGAATTCTGATATCCTAGGATTCGAGAATTGAGAACCCTCAAGCATTCTAGATTTCTGACACCCTTATATTCTAGAATTCAGACATTCTCACATTCTTGAATTCAGACATGCTAGATTCCTAGAATTCTGATATCTTAAGATTCTATAATTCAGATATTCCAGTATTCTAACATTCAGACACACTAACATTCCCAGAAGTCAGACATCCTTGATTTCAACAACTCAGATAGCTTAAGAATGTACAACTGATATATAAGGCTATTCTAGAATTCAGACATCCAATCATTCTAGATTTGAGACATTCTAGAATTCTAGAATTCTGATATCCTAAGATTACAGAATTGAGAACCTGCAAGGATTCTAGAATTCTGACAACCAAACATTCTAATATTCAGATGTGTTAGATTCTAGAATTCTGATACCCTTAGATTCTAGAATTGAGAAGCCCCAAGAATTGTAAATTCTGACAACTTAACACTCTAGCCTTCAGATATGCTAGGATTCTATAATACTGATATCTCAAGATTCTAAATTGAGAACCTCCTAGGATTCTAGCATTCTCACATCCTAACATTCTAGAATTCAGATACTCTAGGATTCTAGAATTCTGATATCCTAAGATTCTAGAACTGAGAACCTGCAAGGATTCTAGAATGCTGACCTAATAACATGCTAGAATTCAGATATGTTAGAATCCTAGAATTCTGATATCCTAAGATTCTAGAATTCAGAACCTACAAGGATTCTACTAATCTGTCAAGGTAACATCCTAGAATTCAGATATTATAGGATTCTAGTATTCTGATATTCTAAGATTCCTGAATTGAGAACCTCCGAGGTTTCTAGAATTCTGACATCCTAACATTCTAGAATTCAGGCATCTTTGATTGTAGAATTCTGATATCTTAAATATCTAGAATTCAGTTACACAAGTATTCTGGAATTCAGACATCCTAATATTCTTGGTTCAGAATTGCTAGATATCTAGAATTCTGATATCTACATATTCTATAATTCAGATATTCTAATATTCAGTAATTCAGACAGCCTAACATACCAGAAGTCAGACATTCTAGATTTCTACAATTCTGATACTTTAAGATTGTAGAATTCAATTATATGGGTATTCTAGAATTCAGATATCCTAACGTTCTAGATTTCGGCAAGCTATAATTCTGGAATTCTGATATTCTAAGTTTCGAGAATTGAGGACCCGCAAAGAATCTAGAATTCTGACACGCTAGCATTCTAGAATTCAGACACCTGTGACAGTAGAATTCTGATACCTTAAATATCTAGAATTCAGTTATCAGGGCATTCTACAATGCAGACATCTTAACATTATTGAATTCAGCCATGCTAGGAATCTAGAATTGTGATACCGTTAAACAGTAGAATTGAGAAGCACAAAGCATTCTAGATTTCAGAAATCCTAACATTCTAGAATTCAGATATGAAAGGGTACTACAATTCGGAGACCTTATGATTCGAGAATTGACATCCTCCAAAAATTCTAGAATTCTGACATCCTAACATTCCAGAATACAGACATGCATTGATTGCAGAATTCTCATAATTTAAGTATCTAGAATCCAGTTATTCTGGTATTCTAGAATTCAGACATCCTAACATTCTTGAATTCAGGCATAGAAGATATCTCGAATTCTGATATCTTAAGATTCTACAATTCAGATATTCTAGTGTTCTAAAATTCAGACACACTAACATTCCAGAAGTCAGACATCCTAGACTTCTACAATTCTGATAGTTTAAGAATGTAGAATTCAGTTACACGGGCATTCTAGAATTCAAACATCCTAACATTCTAGGTTTCAGACATGCTAGAATTCTAGAATTCTGATACCCTAAGATTCTAGAATTGAGCACCTGCAGGGATTCTAGAATTCGGACATCCTAACATTCTAGAATTAACATGCTAGGATTCTAGAATTCTGATACCCAGAGTTTCTAGAATTTAGAACCTCCAAGGATTCTCGAATTCTGACATCTTAACATTCTGCAATTCAGATATGCTAGGATTCAAAAATTCTGATATCCTAAGATTCTCGAATTAACAACCTCCAAGGATTCTAGAGTATTGACATCCTTACATTCTAGAATTCGGATATCCTAGGATCTTAGAATTCTGATATCCTTAGATTCAAGATTTGAGATCCTCCAAGGATTCTAGTATTCGGACATCCTAACATTCTAGTATTCAGGTATGCTAGTATTCTAGAATCCTCAAATCCTTAGATTGTAGAATTGAGAGCCTCCAGGGATTCTAGAATTCTGACATTCTGACACTCTATAATTCAGATATGCAAGAATTCCAAAATTCTGATATCCTAAGATTCTAGAATTGAGAACCTCCATGGATTCTAGAATTCCGACATCCTAACAGTCTAGAATTCAGATATGCTAGGATTCTAGAATTCTGATACCCATAGATTCTAGAATTGAGAAGCTCCAAGGATTCTAGAATTCTGACATAATAACATTCTAGGATTCAGATATGCTAGAATTCTAGAATTCTGATATCCTCAGATTCTAGAATTGAGAAACTCCAAGAATTCTAAAATTCTAACATCTTAATATTCTAGAATTCAGGTATGCTAGGTTTCTATAATTCTGAATTTCTAAGATTCTAGAACTGAGAACAGGCAACGATTCTAGAATTCTGACGTACTAACATTCCCGTATTCAGACATCCTTTGATTGTAGAATTCTGATACCTTATATAACTAGAATTCAGTTATCTGGGAACTCTAGAATTCCTACATCCTAATATTCTGGAATTCAGACATGCATGGATTCTAGAATTCTCATATTCTCAGTTTCTCGAATTCAGAACCTCCACGGATCCTAGAATTCTGGCATTCAAATATTCTAGAATTCAGATATGTTAGGATTCCAGACTTCTGATATCCAAAGTTTCTAGAATTGAGGACCTCCAAGGATTCTAGAATTCTGTCATCCTTACATTCTAGAATTCAGACATCCTTTGATTGTAGTATTGTGATACTTTAATTATCTAGGATTTAGTTATCTGTGTATTCTAGAGTTCAGATGTCATAAAATTCTTGAATTCAGACATGCTAGATTTCTCAAATTCTGATATCTTAAGATTCTATAATTCAGATACTCTAGTACTCTAAAATTCAGAAACTTTAACATTCCGAAAGACAGACATCCTAGATTTCAACAAATCTGATACTTTAAGAAGGTAGAATACAAATATATGGGTATTCTAGAATTCAGACATGCTAACATTCTAGATTTCAGACATGCTAGAATTCTAGAATTCCAACATCCTTAGATTCTGGAATTAAGAACCTCCAAGGATTCTAAATACTGACATCCTAACATTCTAGAATTCAGATATGCTAGGATTCCAGAGTTCTGATATCTTAAGTTTCTAGAATTGAGAACCCCCAAGGATTCTAGAATCCTGACATTGTATCGTTCTAGAATTCCCATGTGCATGGAGTCTAGGATTCTAACAGCAAAGGTTCCAGAATTGAGAACCTTAAAGGATTCTAGATTTCTGACATCCTAACATTCCAGAATTCAGATATGTAGGATTCCAGAATTCTGATATCCTAGGATTCTAGAATTGAGAACCTGCAAGCCTTCTAGAATTCTGACACCCTAATATTCTAGAATTCAGACATCCTCACATTCTTGAATTCAGACATGCTTGATTACTAGAATTCTGATATCTTAAAATTCTATAATTCAGATATTCCAGTATTCTAAAATTCAGACACACTAACATTCCAGATATCAGACATCCTAGATTTCAACAATTAGGATAGCTTAAGAATGTACAACTGATGTATATGACTATTCTAGAATTGAGACATCTAATCATTCTAGATTTGAGACATGCTAGAATTCAAGAATTCTGATATTCCCAGATTCCAGAATTGAGAACCTGCAAGGATTCTACAATTCTGAAAGCCAAACATTCTAGTATTAAGATATGTTAGATTCTAGAGTTCTGATACCATTAGATTCTAGAATTGAGAGTCCCCAAGAATTCTAGAATGCTGACAACTTAACACTCTAGCATTCAGATATGCTAAGATTCTAGAATATTGATATCTCAAGATTCTAAATTGAGATGTTCCTAGGATTCTAGCATTCTCACATCCTAACATTCTAGAATTCAGATATTCTAGGATTCTAGAATTCTGAAATCCTAACATTCTAGAACTGAGAACCTGAAAGGATTCTAGAATTCTGATCTAATAACATGTTAGAATTCAGATACGCTAGAATCCTAGAATTCTGACATCCTAAGATTCTAGAATTCAGAACCTACAGGGATTCTACTATTCTGACAACCTAACATCCTAGAATTCAGATATTATATGATTCTAGTATTCTGATATTCTAAGATTCCTGAATTGAGAACCTCCGAGGTTTCTAGAATTCTGACATCCTAACATTCTAGAATTCGGGTATCTTTGATTGTAGAATTCTGACATCTTAAGTATCTAGAATTCAGTTATACGAGTATGCTAGAATTCAGACATCATAACATTTTTGGTTCAGATTTGCTAGATTTCTAGAATTCTGATATCTAAATATTCTACAATTCAGATATTCTAATATTCAGTAATTCAGACAGCCTAACATACCAGAAGTTAGACATTCTATATTTCTACAATTCTGATACTTTGCGAATGTAAAATTCAATTATATGGGTATTCTAGAATTCAGATATCCTAACATTCTAGATTTCAGCAAGCTATAATTCTGGAATTCTGATATCCTACATTTCGAGAATTGAGGACTCCCAAGGATTCTAGAATTCTGACATGCTAGCATTCTAGAATTCAGACATCTTTGACAGTAGAATTCTGATAATTTAAGTATCTAGAATTCAGTTATAGGGGCATTCTACAATGCAGACATCTTAACATTATTGAATTCAGCCATGCTAGGATTCTAGAATTCTGATACCCTTAGATTATAGAATTGAGGAGCACCAAGGATTCTAGAATCAGACATCGTAACATTCTAGAATTCAGATATGAGAGGGTACTACAATTCTGTTATCTTTTGATTCTAGAATTGAGAACCCCCACGGATTCTAGTGTTCTGACATCCTAACATTCCAGAATACTGACCTCCAATCATTGCAGTATTCTCATACTTTAAGTATCTGGAATTCAGTAATCCCATTATTCTAGAAGTCAGACATACTAATATTCTTGAATTAAGGCATAGAAGATTTCTCGAATTCTGATATCTTAAGATTCTACAATTCAGATATTCTAGTGTTCTAAAATTCAGACACACTAACATTCCAGAAGTCAGACATCCTAGACTTCTACAATTCTGATAGTTTAAGAATGTAGAATTCAATTACACGGGCATTCTAGAATTCAGACATCCTAACATGCTAGATTTCAGACATGCTAAAATTTTGAATTCTGATATCCTAAGATTCTAGAATTGAACACCTGCAGGGATTCTATAATTCGGACATCATAACATTCTAGAATTAACATATGCTAGGATTCTCGAATGCTGATACCCGGAGTTTCTTGAATTTAGAAACTTCAAGGATTCTAGAATTCTGACATCTTAACATTCTGCATTTCAGATATGCTAGGATTCAAGAATTCTATTATCCTAAGGTTCTCGAATTGAGAACCTCCAAGGATTCTAGAGTTTTGATATCCTAACATCCTAGAATTCAGATATGCTAAGATCCTAGAATTCTGATATCCTTACATTAGAAATTTAAGAACCTCCAAGGATTCTAGCATTCGGACATCCTAATATTCTAGTATTCAGTTATGCTAGTATACTAGAATTCTCATATCCCTAGATTGTAGAATTGAGAGCCTCCAGGGATTCTAGAATTCTGACATTCTGACATGTTGTAATTCAGATAGGCAAGGATTCCAAAATTCTGATATGCTAAGATTCTATAATTGAGAACCAACATGGATTCTAGAATTCTGACATCCTAACAGTCTAGAATTCAGATATGCTAAGATTTTAGAATTCTGTTACCCATAGATTCCAGAATTGAGAGCCTCCAAGGATTCTAGAATTCCACATAATAACATTCTAGAATTCAAATATGCTAGAATTCTAGAATTCTAATATCCTCAGATTCTAGAATTGAAAAACTCCGAGAATTCTAAAATTCTGACATCCTAATATTCTAGAATTCACATATGCTAGGTTTCTATACTTCTGACTTCCTAAGATTCTAGAATTGAGAACAGGCAAGGATTCTTGAATTCTGACATACTGACATTCCAGAATTCAGACATCCATTGATTGTAGGATTCTGATACCTTATATATCTAGAATTCAGTTATATGGGAACTCTAGAATTTCTGCATCCTAATATTCTTTAATTCAGACATGCAAGGATTCTAGAATTCTGATATCCTTAAATTCTCGAATTGAGAACCTCCAAGAATCCTAGAATTCTGGCATCCAAACATTCTAGAATTCTGCTATGTTAGGATTCCAGAATTCTGATATCCTAAGATTCTAGAATTGAGGACCTCCAAGGATTCAAGATTCTGACATCCTAACATTCTAGAATTCAGACATCCTTTGATTGTAGTATTGTGATACCTTAATTATCTAGAATTGAGTTATCTGTGTATTCTGGAGTTCAAATACCATAACATTCTTGAATTCAGACATGCTACGTTTCTTGAATTCTGATATCTTAAGATTCTATATTTCAGATACTCTAGTACTCTAAAATTTAGACAGTTTAACACCCCGAAAGTCAGACATCCTAGATTTCAACAAATCTGATACTTTAAGAAGGTAGAATTCAAACATATGGGTATTCTAGAATTCAGACATCCTTATATTCTAGATTTCAGACATGCTAGAATTCTAGAATTCTAGAATTCCGACATGCTTAGATTCTATAATTGAGAATCTCCAAGGATTCTAGAATACTGGCATCCTAACATTCTAGAATTCAGATATGCTAGGATTACAGAGTTCTGATATCCTAAGGTTTTAGAATTGAAAACCTGCAAGGATTCTAGAATTCTGACATCATAACGTTCTAGAATTCAGATATGCTTGAAGTCTAGGATTCTGACAACAAAGGTTCAAGAATTGAGAACCACCAAGGATTCTAGAATTCAGACATCCTAACATTCCAGAATTCAAATATGTAGGATTCCAGAATTCTGATATCCTAGGATTCTAGAATTGAGAACCTCCAAGCATTCTAGAATTCTGACACCCTAATATTCTAGAATTCAGATTTCCTCACATTCTTGAATTCAGACATGCTAGATTCCTGGAATTCTGATATCTTAAGATTCTATAATTCAGATATTCCAGTATTCCAAAATTCAGACACATTAACATTCCAGAAGTAAGACATCCTAGATTTCAACAATTCAGAGAGCTTAAGAATGTACAACTGATATATATGGCTATTCTAGAATTCAGACATCAAATCATTCTAGATTTGAGACATGCTAGAATTCTAGAATTCTGATACCCTAAGATTCCAGAGTTGAGAACCTGCAAGGATTCTAGAATTCTGACACCCAAACATTCTAGTATTAAAATATGTTATATTCTAGATTTCTGATACCATTAGATTCTAGAATTGAGAATCCCCAAGAATTCTAGAATGCTGACAACTTAACACTCTAGCATTCAGATATGCTAAGATTCTAGAATATTGATATCTCAAGATTCTAAATTGAGATCCTCCTGGGATTCTAGCATTCTCACATCCTAACATTCTAGAATTCAGATATTCTAGGATTCTAGAATTCTGATATCCTAAGATTCTAGAACAGAGAACTTGCAAGGATTCTAGAATTTTGACCTAATAACATGTTAGAATTCAAATATGCTAGAATCCTAGAATTCTGATATGCTAAGATTTTAGAATTCAGAACCTACAGGGATTCTACTATTCTGACAACCTAACATCCTAGAATTCAGATATTATACGATTCTAGTATTCTGATATCCTAAGATTCCTGAATTGAGAACCTCCAAGGTTTCTAGAATTCTGACATCCTAACATTCTAGAATTCGGGCATCTTTGATTATAGAATTCTGACATCTTAAATATCTAGAATTCAGTTATACGAGTATTCTAGAATTCAGACATCATAACATTCTTGGTTCAGATTTGCTAGATTTCTAGAATTCTGATATCTAAATATTCTATAATTCAGATATTCTATTATTCAGTAATTCAGACAGCCTAACATACCAGAAGTCAGACATTCTAGATTTCTACAATTCTGTTACTTTATGAATGTAAAATTCAGTTATATGGGTATTCTAGAATTCAGATATCCTAACACTCTAGATTTCAGCAAGCTATAATTCTGGAATTCTGATATTCTACATTTCGAGAATTGAGGACTCCCAAGGATTCTAGAATTCAAACATGCTAGCATTCTAGAATTCAGAAATCTTTGACAGTAGAATTCTGATAATTTAAGTATCTAGAATTCAGTTATAGGGGCATTCTACAATGCAGACATCTTAACATTATTGAATTCAGTCATGCTAGGATTCTAGAATTCTGGTAATTTAAGTATCTAGAATTCAGTTATAGGGGCATTCTACAATGCAGACATCTTAACATTATTGAATTCAGCCATGCAAGGATTCTAGAATTCTGATACCCTTTGATTGTAGAATGGAGGAGCACCAAGGATTCTAGAATTCAGACATTCTAACAGTCTAGAATTCAGATATGAGAGGGTACTACAATTCTGATATCTTATGATCCTAGAATTAAGAACCTCCAAGGATTCTAAAATTCTGACATCCTAACATTCTAGAATACAGACATTGATTGATTGCAGAATTCTCATATTATAAATATCTAGAATTCAATTATCCCGGTATTCTAAAATTCAGACATCCTTACATTCTTGAATTCAGTCATAAATGATTTCTCAAATTCTGATATCTTAAGATTCTACAATTCAGATATTCTAGTGTTCTAAATTTCAGCCACACTAACATTCCAGAAGACAGAAATCCTAGACTTCTACAATTCTGATAGTTTAATAATGTAGAATTCAAAAACGGGCATTCTAGAATGAGACATCCTAACATTCTAGATTTCAGACATGCTAAAATTTTGAATTCTGATATCCTAAGATTCTAGAATTGAGCACCTGAAGGGATTCTAGAATTCGGACATTTTAACATTCTAGAATTAACATATGCTAGGATTCTCGAATTCTGATACCCAGAGTTTCTAGAATTTAGAACCTCCAAGAATTCTAGAATTCTGATATCTTAACATGCTGCATTTCAGATATGCTAGGATTCAAGAATTCTGATATCCTAAGATTCTCAAGCTGAGAACCTCCAAGGATTCTAGAGTTTTGATGTCCTAACATTCTAGAATTCGGACATGCTACGATCCTAGAATTCTGATATCCTTAGATTACAGATTTGAGAACCTCCAAGAATTCTAGCTTTCAGACATCCTAACATTCTAGTATTCAGCTATGCTAGTATTCTATAATTCTCACATCCTTTGAATGTAGAATTGAGACCCTCCAGGGATTCTAGAATTCTGACACTCTGATATTCTATAATTCAGATAGGCAAGGATTCCAAAATTCTGATATCTTAAGATTCTAGAATTGAGAAACTCCATGGATTCTAGAATTCCAACATCCTAACAGTCTAGAATTCAGATATGATAGGTTTCTAGAATTCTGATACCCATAGATTCAAGAATTGAGAACCTCCAAGGATTCTAAAATTCTGCCATAATTACATTCTAGAATCCAGATATGCTAGAATTCTAGAATTATGATATACTCAGATTCTAGAATTGAGAAACTCCAAGGATTCTAAAATTCTGATATCCTAATATACTAGAATTCACATATGCTAGGTTTCTGTAATTCTGACTTTCTGAGATTCTAGAATTGAGAACAGGCAAGGATTCTAGAATTCTGACATACTAACATTCCAGAATTCAGACATCCTTTGATTGTAGAATTCTGATAACTTATATATCTAGAATTCAGTTATCAGGGAATTCTAGAATTCCTACATCCTAATATTCTTGAATTCAGACATGAAAGGACTCTAGAATTATGATATCCTTAGATTCTCGAATTGAGAACCTCCAAGGATCCTAGAATTCTGGCATCCAAACATTCTAGAATTCAGCTATGTTAGGTTTCCAGAATTCTGATATCCTAAGATCCCAGAATTAAGCCCTCCAAGGATTCTAGAATTCTGACATCCTAACATTCTAGAATTCAGACATCCTTTGATTGTAGTATTGTGATACTTTAATTACCTGGAATTCAGTTATCTGTTTATTCTAGAGTTCAGACATTGTAACATTCTTGAATTCAGACATGCTAGATTTCTCGAATTCTGATATTTTAAGATTCTATAATTCAGATACTCTAGTACTCTAAAATTCAGACACACTAATATTCTCAAAGTCAGACATACTAGACTTCAACAAATCTGATAATTTAAGAAGGTAGAATTCCAATATACGGGTATTCTAGAATTCAGACCTCCTAACATTCTAGATTTCAGACATGCTAGAATTCTAGAATTCCGACATCTTTAGATTCTAGAATTGAGAACCTCTAAGGATTCTAGAATACTGACATCATAACATTTTAGAATTCAGATATGCTAGGATTCCAGAGTTCTGATATCCTAAGGTTCTAGAATTGAGAACTTCCAATTATTCTAGAATTCTGACATCCTAACATTCCAGAATTCATATATGTAGGACTCCAGAATTCTGATATCCTAGGATTTTAGAATTGAGAACCTCCAAGCATTCTAGAATTCTAACAACCTAATATTCTAGAATTCAGATATTCTCACATTCTTGAATTCAGACATGCTAGATTCCTAGAATTCTGATATATTAAGATTCTATAATTCAGATATTCCAGTATTCTAAAATTCAAACACCCTAACATTCCAGAAGTCAGACATCCTAGATTTCCACAATTCGGATTGCTTAAGAATGTACAACTGATATATATGGCTGTTCTAGAATTCAGACATCCAATCATTCTAGATTTGAGACATGCTAGAATTCTAGAATTCTGTTATCCAAAGATTCCAGAATTGAGAACCTGCAAGGATTCTAGAATTCTGACATCCAAACATTCTAGTATTCATATATGTTAGATTCTAGAATTCTGATACCCTTAGATTCTAGAATTGAGAACCCCCAAGAATTCTAGAATACTGACAACTTAACACTCTAGCATTCAGATATGCTAGGATTCTAGAATACTGATATCGTAAGATTCAAGAACTGAGAAACTTCTAGGATTCTACAATTCTCACATCCTAACATTCTAGAATTCACATATTCTAGGATTCTAGAATTCTGTTATCCTAAGATTCTAGAACTGAGATCCTGCAAGGATTCTGGAATTCTGACCTAATAACATGCTAAAATTCAGATATGCTAGAATCCTATAATTCTGATATCCTAAGATTCTAGAATTTAGAACCTACAAGGATTCTACTATTCTGCCAACCTAACATTCTAGAATTCAGATATTGTAGGATTCTAGTATTCTGATATCCTAAGGTTCCTGAATTGAGAACCTCCGAGGTTTCTAGAATTCTGACATCCCAACATTCTAGAATTTGGGCATCTTTGATTGTATAATTCTGATACCTTAAGTATGTAGAATACAGTTATATGAGTATTCTAGAATTCAGTCATCCTAATATTCTTGGTTCAGACTTGCTAGATTTCTAGAATTCTGATATCCATATATTCTATAATTCAGATATTCTATTATTCACTAATTCAGGCAGCCTAACATAACAGAAGTCAGGCATTCTAGATTTCTACATTTCTGATACTTTAAGAATGTAGAATTCAATTACATGTGTATTCTAGAATTGAGATATCCTAACGTTCTAGATTTCAGCAAGATATAAATCTGGAATTCAGATATCCTAAATTTCTAGAATTAAGGACCCCCAAAGATTCTAGAATTCTGACATGCTAGCATTCCAGAATTCAGACATCTTTCACAGTAGAATTCTTATACCTTAAGTATCTAGAAATCAGTTATTGTGGCATTCTACAATGCAGACATCTTAACATTATTGAATTCAGCCATGCTAGGATTCTAGAATTGTAATACCATTTGATTGTAGAATTGAGAAGCACCAATGATTCTAGAATTCAGACATCCTAACATTCTAGAATACAGACATCCATTGATTGCAGAATTCTCATACTTTAAGTATCTAGAATTCAGTTATCCCAGTATTCTAGAATTCAGACATCCTAACATTCTTGAATTCAGGCATAGATGATTTCTCGAATTCTGATATCTTAAGATTCTACAATTCAGATATTCTAGTGTTCTAAAATTCAGACACACTAACATTCCAGAAGTCAGACATCATAAACTTCTACAACTCTGATAGTTTAAGAATGTAGAATTCAATTACACGGGCATTCTAGAAATCAGACATCCTAACATTCTAGATTTCAGACATGCTAGAATTCTAGAATTCTGATATCCTAAGATTCTAGAATTGAGCACCTGCAGGGATTCTAGCATTCTGACATGCTATCATTCAAGAATTAACATATGCTAGGATTCCACAATTCTGATACACAGAGATTCTAGAATTTAGAACCTCCAAGGATTCTAGAATTCTGACATCTTAACATTCTGCATTTCATGTATGCTAGGATTCAAGAATTCTGATATCCTAAGATCCTCGAATTGAGAACCTCCAAGGATTCTAGAGTTTTGACATCCTAACATTCTAGAATTCGAATATGCTAAGATCCTAGGATTCTGATATACTTAGATTCGAGATTTGAGACACTCCAAGGATTCTAGCATTCAGACATCTTAACATTCTAGTATTCAGGTATGCTAGTATTCTAGAATTCTCATATCCTTAAATTGTATAATTGAGAACCTACTCGGATTCTAGAATTCTGATAATCTGACACTCTATAATTCAGATATGCAAGGATTCCAAAATTCTGATATCCGAAGATTCTAAATTGAGAACCTCCATGGATTCTAGAATTCCAACACCCTAACAGTCTAGAATTCAGATATGCTAGGATTCTAGAATTCTGATACCCATAGATTCTAGAATTGAGAACCTCAAAGGATTCTAGAATTCCGACATAATAACGTTTTAGAATTCAGATATGCTAGAATTCTAGAATTCTGATATCCTCAGATTCTAGAATTGATAAACTCCTAGGATTCTGAAATTCTGACATTTTAATATTCTAGAATTCAGATATGCTAGGTTTCTATAATTCTGACTTCCTAAGATTCTAGAATTGAGAACAAGAAGGATTTTTGAATTCTGACATACTAACATTCCAGAATTCAGACATTCTTCGAGTGTAGAATTCTGATAACTTACATATCTAGAATTCAGTTATTTGGGAATTCTAAAATTCCTACATCCTAATATTCTTGAATTCAGACATGAAAGCACTCTAGAATTCTGATATCCTTAGATTCTCGAATTGAGATCCTCCAGGGATCCTAGAATTCTTGCATCCAAACATTCTATAATTCAGATATGTTAGGATTCCAGAATTCTGCTATCCTAAGATTCCAGAATTGGGGACCTCCAAGGATTCTAGAATTCTGACATCCTAACATTCTAGAATTCAGACATCCTTTGATTGTAGTATTGTGATACTTTAATTATCTAGAATTTAGTTATCTGTTTATTCTAGAGTTCAGACATTGTAACATTCTTGAATTCACACATGCTAGATTTCTTGAATACTGATATCTTAAGATTCTATAATTCAGATACTCTAGTACTCTAAAATTCAGACACTTTAACATTTCAAAAGTCAGACATCACAGATTTCAACAAATCTGATAATTTAAGAAGGTAGAATTCAAATATACAGGTATTCTGGAATTCAGACCTCCTAACATTCTAGATTTCAGAGAACCTAGAATTCTAATATTCCGACATCCTTAGATTCTAGAATTGAGAACCACCAAGGATTCTAGAATACTGACATCGTAACATTCTAGAATTCAGATATGCTTGGAGTCTAGGATTCTGACATCAAAGGTTCCAGAATTGAGAACTTCCAAAGATTCTAGAATTCTGACACCCTAACATTCCAGAATTCAGATATGTAGGACTCCAGAATTCTGATATCCTATGATTCTAGAATTGAGAACTTGCAAACATTCTAGAATTCTCACACCCTAATATTCTAGAATTCAGACATCCTCACATTCTTGAATTCAGACATGCTAGATTACTAGAATTCTGATATCTTAAGATTCTATAATTCAGATACTCCAGTATTTTAAAATTCAGACACACTAACATTCCAGAAGTCAGACATTCTAGATTTCAACAATTTGGATAGTTTAAGAATGTACAACTGATATATATGGCTATTCTAGAATTCAGACACCCAATCATTCTAGATTTGAGACATGCTAGAATACTAGAATTCTGTTATCCTAAGATGCCACAATTGAGAACCTGCAAGGATACTAGAATTCTGACATCCAAACATTCTAGTATTCAGATATGTAAGATTCTAGAATTCTGATACCCTTCGATTCTAGAATTGATAATCCCCAAGAATTCTAGAATACTACCAACTTAACACTAGCATTCAGGTATGCTAGGATTCTAGAATACTGATATCTCAAGATTTTAAATTGAGAACATTCTAGGATTCTATAATTCTCACATCCTAACATTCTAGAATTCAGATACGCTAGGGTACTACAATTCTGAAATCTTATGATTCTAGAATTCAGAACTTCCAAGGATTCTAAAATTCTGACATCCTAACATTCTAGAATACAGACATCCATTGATTGCAGAATTCTCATACTTAAAGTATCTAGAATTCAGTTATCCCTCTATTCTAGAATTCAGACATCCTAACGTTCTTCAATTCAGGCATAGAAGATTTCTCGAATTCTGATATCTTAAGATTCTACAATTCAGATATTCTAGTGTTCTAAAATTCGGACACACTAACATTCCAGAAGTCAGACATCCTAGACTTCTACAATTCTGATAGTTTAAGAATGTAGACTTCAATTACACGGGCATTCTAGAATTCAGACATCCTAACATTCTAGATTTCAGACATGCTAGAATTCTAGAATTCTGATATCCTAAGATGCTAGAATTGAGCACCTGCAGGGATTCTAGAATTCGAACATCCTAATATTCCAGAATTAACATATGCTAGGATTCTAGAATTCTGATACCCAGAGATTCTAGAATTTAGAACCTCCAAGGATTCTAGAATTCTGACATCTTAACATTCTGCATTTCAGATATGCTAGGATTCAAGAATTCTGATATCCTCAGATTCTCGAACTGAGAACCTCCAAGGATTCTAGAGTTTTGACATCCTAACATTCTAGAATTCGGAAATGCTAGGATCCTAGAATTCTGACATTCTTAAATTCGAGATTTGAGATCCCCCAAGGATTCCAGCATTCGGACATCCTAACATTCTAGTATTCAGGTATGGTAGTATTCTGGAATTCTCATATCCTTAAATTGTAGAATTGAGAACCTACACGGATTATAGAATTCTGACATTCTGACACTCTATAATTCAGATATGCAAGGATTCCAAAATTCTGATATCCTAAGATTCTAGAATTGAGAACCTCCATGGATTCTAGAATTCTGACATCCTAACAGTCTAGAATTCAGATATGCTACGATTCTAGAATTCTGACTTCCTAAGATTCTAGAATTGAGAACAGGCAACGTTTCTTGAATTCTGACATAATAACATTCTAGAATTCAGATATGCTAGCATTCTGGAATTCTGATATCCTCAGATTCTAGAATTGACAAACTCCAAGGATTCTAAAATTCTGACATCTTAATATTCTAGAGTTAAGATATACTAGGTTTCTGTAATTCTGACTTCCTAAGATTCTAGAGTTGGGAACAGGCAAGGATTCTTCAATTCTGACATACTAACATTCCAGAATTCAGACATCCTTTGATTGTAGAATCCTGATAACTTACATATCTAGAATTCAGTTATCTGGGAATTCTAAAATTCCTACATCCTAATATTCTTGAATTCAGACATGCAAGGACTCTAGAATTCTAATACCTTTAGATTTTCGAATTGAGAACCTCCAAGGATCCTAGAATTCTGGCATCCAAACATTCTATTATTCAGTTATGTTAGAATTCCAGAATTCTGATATCCTAAGATCCCAGAATTAAGTCCTCCAAGGATTCTAGAATTCTGACATCCTCACATTCTAGAATTCAGACATCCTTTGATTGTAGTATAGTGATACTTTAATTATCTAGAATTCAGTTATCTGTTTATTCTAGAGTTCAGACATCGTAACATTCTTGAATTCAGACATGCTAGATTTCTCAAATTCTGATATCTTAAGATTCTGTAATTCAGATACTCTAGTACTCTAAAATTCAGACACTTTAACATTCCGAAAGTCAGACATCCTAGATTTCAACAAATCTGATAATTTAACAAGGTAGAATTCAAATATACAGGTATTCTAGAATTCAGACCTCCTAACATTCTAGATTTCAGACAAGCTTGAATTCTAGAATTCCGACATCCTTAGATTCTAGAATTGAGAACCTCCAAGGATTCTAGGATACTGACATCCTAACATTCTAGGATTTAGACATGCTAGAATTCTAGTATTCCGACATCCTTAGATTCTAGAATTGAGAACCTCCAAGGATTCTAGAATACTGACATCATAACGTTCTAGAATTCAGATATACTTGGAGTCTAGGATTCTGACACCAAAGGTTTCAGAATTGAGAACCTCCAAGGATTCTAGAATTCTGACAGCCTAACATTCCAGAATTCAGATATATAGGATTCCAGAATTCTGATATCCCAGGATTCTAGAATTGAGAACCTCCAAACATTCTAGAATACTGACCCACTAATATTCTAGAATTTGGACTTTCTCAAATTTTTGAATTCAGACATGCTAGATTCCTAGAATTCTAATATCTTAAGATTCTATAATTCAGATATTCCAGTATTCTAAAATTCAGACACACTAACATTCCAGAAGTCAGACATCCTAGATTTCAACAATTCAGAGAGCTTAAGAATGTACAACTGATATATATGGCTATTCTAGAATTCAGACATCCAATCATTCTAGATTTGAGACATGCTAGAATTCTGATATCCTAAGATTCCAGAATTAAGAACTGCAAGGATTCTAGAATTCTGACATCCAAACATTCTAGTATTCTGATATGGTAGATTCTAGCATTCTGATACCCTTAGATTCTAGAATTGAAAATCCCCAAGAATTCTAGAATTCTGACTACTTAACACTCTAGCATTCAGATATGCTAGGATTCTAGAATACTGATACATCAAGACTCTAAATTGAGAACATCCTAGGATTCTAGAATTCTCACATCCTAACATTCTAGAATGCAGATATTCTAGGATTCCAGAATTCTGATATCCTAAGATTCTAGAACTGAGAACCTGCAAGGATTCTAGAATTCCGACCTAATAACATGCTAGAATTCAGATATGCTAGAATCCTAGAATTCTGATGTCCTCAGATTCTAGAATTGAGAAACTCCAAAGATTCTAAAATTCTGACATTTTAAAATTCTAGAATTCAGATATGCTAGGTTTCTATAACTCTGACTTTCTAAGATTCTAGAATTGAGAACAGGCAAGGATTCTTGAATTCTGACATAATAACATTCTAGAATTCAGATATGCTAGAATTCTCGAATTCTGTTATCCTTGTGTTCTAGAATTGGCAAACTCCAAGGATTCTAAAATTCTGACATCTTAATATTCTAGAATTCAGATATGCTAAGTTTCTGTAATTCTGACTTCCTACGATTCTAGAATTGAGAACAGGCAAGGATTCTTCAATTCTGACATACTAACATTCCAGAATTCAGACATCCTTTGATTGTAGAATCCTGATAACTTACATATCTACAATTCAGTTATCTGGGAATTCTAAAATTTCTACATCCCAATATTGTTGAATTCAGACATGCAAGGATCTTTGAATTCTGATATCCTTAGATTCTCGAATTGAGAACCTCCAAGGATCCTGGAATTTTGGCATCCAAACATTCTAGTATTCAGTTATGTTAGGATTCCAGAATTCTGATATCCAAAGATTCCAGAATTAAGCCCTCCAAGGCTTCTAGAATTCTGATATCCTCACATTCTAGAATTCAGACATCCTTTGATTGTAGTATTGTGATATTTTAATTATATAGAATTTACTTATCTTTTTATTCTAGAGTTCAGACATCGTAATATTCTTGAATTCAGACATGCTAGATTTCTCAAATTCTGATATCTTAAGATTCTAATTCAGATACTCTAGTACTCTAAAATTCAGACACTTTAACATTCCGAAAGTCAGACATCCTAGATTTCAATAAATCCGATAATTTAACAAGTTAAAATTCAAATATACGGGTATTCTAGAATTCAGACCTCCTAACATTCTAGATTTCAGACAAGCTTGAATTCTAGAATTCCGACATCTTTAGATTCTAGAATTGAGAACCTCCAAGGATTCTAGAATACTGACATCCTAACATTCTAGAATTTAGACATGCTAGAATTCTAGTATTCCGACATCCTTAGATTCTAGAATTGAGAACCCCCGAGGATTCTAGAATACTGACATCATAACGTTCTAGAATTGAGATATGCTTGGAGTCTAGGATTCTGACACCAAAGGTTCCAGAATTGAGAACCTCCAAGGATTCTAGAATCTGACACCCTAACATTCCAGAATTCTGATATCCCAGGATTCTGGAACTGAGAACCCCCAAGCATTCTAGAATACTGACCCCCTAATATTCTAGAATTTGGACTTCCTCACATTCTTGATTTCAGACATGCTAGATTCCTAGAATTCTAATATCTTAAGATTCTATAATTCAGAAATTCCAGTATTCTAAATTTCAGACACACTAACATTCCAGAAGTCAGACATCCTAGATTTCAACAATTCGGAGAGCTTAAGAATGTACAACTGATATATATGGCTATTCTAGAATTCAGATATCCAATCTTTCTAGATTTGAGACATACTAGAATTCTGATATCCTAAGATTCCAGAATTAAGAACCTGCAAGGATTCTAGAATTCTGACATCCAAACATTCTAGTATTCTGATATGGTAGATTCTAGCATTCTGATACCCTTAGATTCTAGAATTGAGAATCCCCAAGAATTCTAGAATTCTGACTACTTAACACTCTAGTGTTCAGTTATGCTATGATCCTAGAATACTGATACCTCAAGACTCTAAATTGAGAACCTCCTAGGATTCTAGAATTCTCACATCCTAACATTCTAGAATGCAGATATTCTAGGATTCTAGAATTCTGATATCCTAAGATTCTAGAACTGAGAACCTGCAAGGATTCTAGAATTCCGACCTAATAACATGCTAGAATTCAGATATGCTAGAATCATAGAATTCTGATATCCTCAGATTCTAGAATTGAGAAACTCCAAGGATTCTAAAATTCTGACATCTTAGTATTCTAGAATTCAGATATGCTAGGTTTCTGTAATTCTGACTTCCTAAGATTCTAGAATTGAGAACAGGCAAGGATTCTTGAATTCTGACATAATAAGATTCTAGAATTCAGATATGGTAGAATTCTGAAATTTTGATATCCTCAGATTCTAGAATTGAGAAAATCCAAGGATTCTAAAATTCTGACATCTTAATATTCTAGAGTTAAGATATACTAGGTTTCTGTAATTCTGACTTTCTAAGATTCTAGAATTGAGAACAGGCAAGGATTCTTGAATTCTGACATACTAACATTTCAGAATTCAGACATCTTTTGATTGTGGAATCCTGATAACTTACATATAAAGAATTCAGTTATCTGGGAATTCTAGAATTCCTACATCCTAATATTGTTGAATTAAGACATGCAAGGACTCTAGAATTCTGATATCCTTAGATTCTCAAATTGAGAACCTCCTAGAATCCTCGAATTCTGGCATCCAAACATTCTAGAATTCAGCTATGTTAGGATTCCAGAATTCTGATATCCTAGGATTCTAGAATTGAGGACCTCTAAGGATTCTAGAATTCTGACATCCTAACATTCTAGAATTCAGACATCCTTTGATTGTAGTATTGTGATACTTTAATTATCTAGAATTCAGTTATCTGTTTATTCTAGACTTCAGACATCATAACATTCTTGAGTTCAGACATGCTAGATTTCTCGAATTCTGATATCTTAAGATTCTATAATTCAGATACTCTAGTACTCTAAAATTCAGACACTTTAACATTCCGAAAGTCAGACATCCTAGGCTTCAACAAATCTGATAATTTAAGAAGGTAGAATTGAAATATACGGGTATTCTAGAATTCAGACATCCTAACATTCTAGATTTCAGACATGCTAGAAATCTAGAATTTCGACGTCCATAGATTCTAGAATTGAGAACCTCCAAGGAGTCTAGAATACTGACATCCTAACATTCTAGAATTCAGATATGCTATGATTCCAGAGTTCTGATATCCTAAGTTTCTAGAATTGAGAACTCCCAATTATTCTAGAATTCTGACATCCTAACACTCCAGAATTCAGATATGTAGGACTCCAGAATTCTGACATCCTAGGATTCTAGAATTGAGAACCTGCAAGCATTCTAGAATTCTGACACCCTAATATTGTAGAATTCAGACATCCTCACATTCTTGAATTCAGACATGCTAGATTCCTAAAATTCTGATATCTTAAGATTCTATAATTCAGATATTCCAGTATTCTAAAATTCAGACACACTAACATTCCGGAAGTCAGACACCCTAGATTTCAACAATTCGGATAGCTTAAGAATGTACAACAGATATATATGGCTATTATGTTAGATTCTAAAATTCTGATACCCTTAGTTCTAGAATTGAGAATCCCTAAGAATTCTAGAATACTGACAACTTAACACTCTAGCATTCAGATATGCTAGGATTCTAGAATACTGATATCTCAAGATTCCAAATTGAGAACCTCCTAGGATTCTAGAATTCTCACATCCTAACATTCTAGAATTCAGACTTTCTAGTATTCTATAATTCACATATTCTAGGATTCTAGAATTCTGTTATCATAAGATTCTAGAACTGAGAACCTGCAAGGATTCTAGAATTCTGACCTAATAACGTGCTAGAATTCAGATACGCTAGAATCCTATAATTCTGATATCCTAAGATTCTAGAGCTCAGAACCTATAAGGATTCTACTATTCTGCCAACCTAACATTCTAGAATTCAGATATTTTAGGATTCTAGTATTCTGATATCCTAAGATTCCTGAATTGAGAACCTCCGAGGTTACTAGATTTCTGACATCCTAACATTCTAAAATTCGAGCCTCAATGATTGTAGAATTCTGATATCTTAAGTATCTAGAATACAGATTTATGAGTATTCTAGATTTCAAACATCCTAACATTCTTGGTTCAAACTTGCTAGATTTCTAGAATTCTGATATCTATATATTCTATAATTCAGATATTCTAATATTCAGTAATTCAGGCAGCCTAACATACCAGAAGTTAGACATTCTAGATTTCTACAATTCTGATACTTGTAGAATGTAGAATTCAATTACATGGGTATTCTAGAATTCAGATATCCTAACGTTCTAGATTTCAGCAAGCTATAATTCTGGAATTCTGACATCCTAAGTTTCTAGAACTGAGGACCCTCAAGGATTCTAGAATTCTGACATGCTAGCATTCTAGAATTTAGACGTCATAGACAGTAGAATTCTGATACTTTATGTATCTAGAATTTAGTTATCAGGGCATTCTACAATGCAGACATCTTAACATTATTGAATTCCGCCAGGCTAGGATTCTAGAACTGTTGTACCCTTAGATTGTAGAATTGAGAAGCACCAATGATTCTAGAATTCAGACATCCTAACATTGTAGAATTCAGATATGCTAGGGTACTACAATTCTGATATCGTATGATTCTAGAATTCAGAACTTCCAAGGATTCTAGAATTCTGACATCCTAACATTATAGAATACAGACATCCATTGATTGCAGAATTCTCATACTTTAAGTATCTAGAATTCAGTTATCCCAGTATTCTAGAATTCAGACATCCTAACATTCTTGAATTCAGGCATAGAAGATTCCTCGAATTCTGATATCTTAAGATTCTATAATTCAGATATTCTAGTGTTCTAAAATTCAGACACACTAACATTCCAGAAGTCAGACATCCTAGATTTCTACAATTGTGATAGTTTAAGAATGTAGACTTCAATTACACGGGCATTCTAGAATTCAGACATCCTAACATTCTAGATTTCAGACATGCTAGAATTCTAGAATTCTGATATCCTAAGATTCTAGAATTGAGCACGGGCAGGGATTCTAGAATTCAGACATCCTAACATTCTAGAATTAACATATGCTAGGATTCTAGAATTCTGATACCCAGATATTTTATAATTTAGAACCTCCAAGGATTCTAGAAATCTGACATCTTAACATTCTGCATTTCAGATATGCTAGGATTCAAGAATTCTGATATCCTCAGATTCTCGAACTGAGAACCTCCAAGGATTCTAGAGTTTTGACATCCTAGCATTCCAGAATTCGAATATGCTAGGATCCTAGAATTCTGATATTCTTAGATTCGAGATTTGATACCCTCCAAGGATTCCAGCATTCGGACATCCTAACATTCTAGTATTCAGGTATGCTAGTATTCTAGAATTCTCATATCCTTAAATTGTAGAAATGAGAACCTAAACGGATTCTGGAATGCTGACATTCTGACACTCTATAATTCAGATATGCAAGGATTCCAAAATTGTGATATCCTAAGATTCTAGAATTGAGAACCTCCATGGATTCTAGAATTTCGACATCCTAAAAGTCTAGAATTCAGATAGGTTTGGATGCTAG
>PVKP010020003.1:0-41439 GCA_004027715.1 Plecturocebus donacophilus | reverse complement strand
GACGGGGGGATGGAGACAGCAAACCACCATGGCATGTGTGTACCTATGCAACTATCCTGCAAGATCTGCACATGTACCCCAGAACTTCAAGTACAATAAAAAAAATGCAGCATGCATTGAGCCACTGGTCTAGTCTAGCAGGAATTGGCAAGGAGTGTGAGAATCTTTCAAAGGTTGCTGTTTTACCAGACTAAGGTTTCGGCATTGCCCACAGAGTAACCACCTCCTCTTCTTTCTCCAGATGGTGCTCCTGGCCAGGTGCGAGGGGCACTGCAGCCAGGCATCGCGCTCCGAGCCTTTGGTGTCCTTCAGCACTGTCCTCAAGCAACCCTTCCGTTCCTCCTGCCACTGCTGCCGGCCCCAGACGTCCAAGCTGAAGGCGTTGCGGCTGCGATGCTCAGGGGGCATGCGACTTACTGCCACCTACCGGTATATCCTCTCCTGTCACTGCGAGGAATGCAATTCCTGAGGCCTGCTGCTGTGTGTGGCTTCTGGATGGGACAACTGTACAGGCAGTTCAACCAGCCAGGGAATGACTGGCAAGAAAAGAGTTAAGGCAGAAAAGGATGCGACAATTCTCCCGGGACTCTGCATAGTCTAGTAATAAAGACTCTACATGCTTGTTGACAGAGAGAGATACTCTGGGAACTTCTTTGCAGTTCCCATCTCTTTTCTCTAGTACAATTTCTTTTGGTTCCTTTTCAGATTCAGGCATTTTCCCCCTTGGCTCTCAATGCCGTTTGGATTTCCAACAATTCAGCATTAGTGGGAAAAAGTGGGCCCTCATACACAAGCGTGTCAGGCTGTCAGTGTTTGGTGCATATTGGGGAAGAATTTACTTTGGAAAGTAGGAAAGCCCAGCTCTTTCTTGGACATCTTCTGTTATTGTTGATGGTTTTTTTTTAACCTTGTCATTTTGATCTGAGGTTGCCATTGCTGCTAAAGGTTACCGATTTCAAGTTGCAGACAGCAAGCATGTGGATATGTTTAGCTAGGTTTACTCACAGCCAGAGAACTGACATTAAATAACTAACAAACAGATTCTTTTATGTGATCCTGAAACTCTTGACAGCTATAATTATTATTTAGAAATGACTTTTCAGAAGTAAAAGCGGCATAAAGGATTTGTCACAGGAAGGCTGTCTCAGATATATAAATTATGATAAAATTTTGTAAGGGAGCAGACTTTTAAAGACTTGCACAAATACGGATCCTGCACTGACTCTGGAAAAGGCATATATGTACTAGTGGCATGGAGAATGCACCGTACTCATGCATGCAAATTAGACAACCAAGTATGAATCTATCTGTGGGTGTGTTATAGCTTTAGCCGTGTTGCAGGCATCATTCTCTAATATCCACTTGTCCATGTGAAATGTGTTGCCAAAATGGTGGCCTGGCTTGTCTTCTGAACATTTGGTTTAAACGTGTGTTTGTCCTGGAGGCTCAAATTTTGAGTCGTTCCCATGTTTTGAAATAAAAAGAGGGTATCTTCAAAATTTTGACTGTAAAAGTATTTTTTTTCTTACTTGATACATGAGCATCTCCTATCATGTGGGAAAAGGGTCCAAAAAATAGAGAGAAATGGGGTTCCAGAATGCATGGTGGGAGAATTTCTTGAAATCAATGTATCAAGGTGTTGGGAGCTTATTAAATTTGACTGTGAGTTTTAGATTTTAGCCCATTGAATAAACACAAAATCTAATGGATTTTGGCTTCCTTAGAAGCTATGGAATGAAACAGAGTACTCCCCACCTTTTTATTCTCTTCACTTTTCTCAGAAGAAAATAAATACCCATAAGTGAAGTTGGAAGAGCCAGCAGAAGGACAAATAGTTCACAACCTTTCTGTGCTTTGACTGTCCAGTGGTCAGGATCCAATGATATTATTGAGCATTATAAGAATACTCAGGGCTATGTCCATCTTAGGCATCTTAATACAAACCCAGACTTGGCAATTCAATTTCCAGGGCAACCTTGTCCTGGTTAACCAGAGATGATATTAACTCCCCCACTGCTAGTACAGCCAACCTGTGAATTACTTTTCCAGTAGAGATAATGGTTTTGAACACTCTTCGGCATAGCTTTCACACATTCTTAAGAAAGCCAGCAGGGTTAAATTTGTATTCATGGCATTGAAACAGAATGAAACTAATGCTATTAAATCTTGACCTTGATCTTAACCTTTGTGGTGACACAGCCAGCCAGTCCACTAAATTGGAGGTTCTCCTCATTCTGAAGGCAAATATGAAATGATAATTTGGACCATTACATGAAGAATTTTGTCATAAAAGGAATGAAATTTAATACTGAAAGTTAAATGGTTATAGTTTTTAACTGATAATGAAAGTATGAACTATTGGTCACATTTATGACTGTTCTTTCCTGTTGCTAATCAAAAAGTGAAAAATAATACTTCCAGACTTAAAAAGCATTTTCTGAGCTTTCAAAACTCAATTTTCTTTGAGAACCTAAAATACATACTCTAGTCTTTATTTCCTTTCTACCAATTTGGGACTACAGGGGGCAGTTATATGACTCATATCTTCCAAATTCTCTGGAAGCCATAGAAAATAGTCCCTTCAAATCCCATTACATGGTCTATTGTCAAAGTTTCCCCCATGGAAATTAGCAGAATATCCTTGGAACATTGGAGGATCACAGGACAGTGGCATTGGAAAGACTATTAAAAAGCATACACCCTATTCTCTCCTTAAATGTATGAGCAAATGGAGGCCTATAGAAATGCAGGAACTGGCTGAAAGTCACAGACAATCTTGGATTTGGAACTCGAACCCATGTTTCCTGCTCCTCACAACCCTGACTGCTTCGATTTTCTTCCTGTCTCCAGTGAAAGGACTCTGGCTCCTTTCAGGATCTTAGGGTGCAGCAAGACAGGGTAAAGTTTAATTGGGGAATAACAAGGCTGAGAAAGGGGAAAAATAGTTATATTTTCCCTAAAGATCTAAAAATAGTCCTGGGAACTGAGACAGTTCAGACATTATTGGATATTAAGTTACTACAGAATTTTTTTTCTATCTTTTAAAAATTAAACATATTTAGGTTTATTTTGGTGTCTACCCCTAAGGATTGAGAGAGAACCAAATGAAAACATTGATCAGTTAAAAACATGACTCCTGGAAAGCCTAAGAAATGTTCATTTGCTTCCCCATTTACTGTGCATGAAAAAATTAAAATATGTTATAATTTTAGTAGCTTACATCCTAGAAATCTGTCTAATAATCTATAGTGGTGGAGGCCAAGCTTCCTGTCGTAAACTGATCTCACCCTCATCATTTTTAAGCATTTAATAATAATGAGTTACTACTCCAGTGAAATATAGAGAAGTTTATGAACTTAACTGATTTTCTTGAGATCCCAGCTTTACAGACCAATCCCTTAAATCTTAATACATATAAGCTCCTGAACTGTCCCCAGAAGCTCAAAATGAAGGACAAATCAACCTTTCTAGCTCCTGAGGAAATAGTGGTTGATTTTCTTCTAAACTCCTGTGTTTGTTAATCTATCCAAAACATTATTTTGTGTTAGGTAGAGCAGGTTGCATACACTGGGAAACTGAGTAAGTTAGTTTCTTCATTGTGACTTTGAATAAATTAAAGTGTGGGTTTGCTTTTTGTTCACTTCTTTGGGCACCATTGAAACATACACACTTGAGCAAGAGAGTTGCCCAAGATGAAACACCAAATGTGCTGGGGCTGAGAGGTAGGGGTGAGAAGGCTTAGATCAGAAAGGCACTCATCATGACTCTAGGGTACAGGCAACTCCGGTGGACAGACACACCTGTTTTCTTCAGGAGCTAGAACAGTGGAGAGACTCGAATCTGGGAAGAGTTCTTTCCATTGCTGTATCACTACACCCTGGGAGGAACTCTTTGCTTAGTGATGCCTGTTTCAATGCACAGAAAGGTACTTAGCAACACCTGCTGAAGGACAGCATTTCATGAGAAATTGACATCACATGCCAACAAATCAATGTTAGAGCCTTTTGTTTTTCTGTAAGTCTTCACTACATTAATTTTTGGTATATTCTACCATAAATCTATGAGAGCATAGGCCTTCTCTTTTATTCAATTATAAATGTAATTTGAAATGTCTCATTGATTAAAATCATCCTGTGCCCTAAATATCAATGCCATCTTCTCATGCGGGGCACATTTTAAATTTGATGACTATGGGAAACAGAGATATACCAGCCAGATCTCCATTCAAAAGAGCGTTTGTTGCCTCAGCTGTCAACCCCTTCAGGAACAGCCTCAGTTGCAGAGAGTCACCTTGCCCAAGGACATGCTCTTCCAGAATGGCTCATATCCAGTGACTGACGAAGGCCAGGGTATAAAGGCCTGGCTATCTTGGCCCAGTGAAGGACAACTCTTATGAGCACTCCTCTTTCTACCTAAGCTTGCTTCCCCACTTGTCTTCTATGGGTGCTGATCCCTAATAAACATCCTGCACCACAAACTTTAGCTCAGTGTCTGACTCTTGAGAACCAAGCCTGCAACAGTAACTTCTACATATTTATTGGTCTTAAAAGGAAAGAAATTCATTAGTTTTGGATCTAAGCCATCTAGTCTCATTGTGTGGCTTATAATATTTAAGGATTTAAATCAGTGTTTTTGCTTCCTTTAAATGCTGCTTAAGAATACATGACAGTGCCTCCTATGTGTCAGCTAGAATACTAAATACTGGAGATATTGAGATCAAAAAGTCATATTCTTGCTTTTAATATGTGCACAGACCGAGAGAGTGAGAGATGACTATAATAAGTGTACTCATGACATATAGAGATAATCTACAAAGAAATAATCTGGTGTTCTTGGTTTTAAAGCAACCATTTTAACATAAAGTGATATGACTTTTAATAATAACATTAGCATTTCTACAGCACTTCCACAGATAGTATCTCACTTGGTTCTCAAAAGATTCTATATCTTTAAGGAATAAGTTAATTATGACAAAAGTTTCACAGAAAAGAAACCTGAGGTCATTTTCTGACCTCAAAGTCTATGTTTTCTTTGTTATTCCAAAAATCATCTTTTTCTTTTTTCTAAAGCATGTGGACAAAGAAAAGGACCACCAAACCGTATTGTGTAGGTATCTGTTAATTCTTATTAGCAAACTATAATGCCAGAATGTAGGAGTTTGTTGACATAAAGTAATACAGGGTCTGACCCAACAGAACTTTATAAACTAATATGAATTTCTGAAGAAAATAAATATGTTCAAAATTGTATGTGAAACAAAGCTATGCATATGAGTTTAAAAACTCTGTCAGAGGTTGGGTGTGGTGCTATAGTCCCAGCTACCTAGGAGGCTGAGGTGGGAGGATAGCTTGAGTCCGTGAGTTCAAGGCCAGCCTGGGCAAAATAGCGAGTCTCTAAAAACAAAACAAAACAAAATCCAAAAACCTCTATCATCACTGCTACCCTTGATTAATAGCATATACTGGAACAGACATTGTGTTTACCTTTTTCCCTGCTTTCTCTCATTTAATCTTCCCCAAAGCCCTTGAGGTTAATGTTACCCCCACTTTGCAGAGGATATGAATAAGTGCTTATGGTTCTTAATCACTCTGGCTTTAAAAAAAAATCCCAGAGTTCTTCATTATCATCAAAATGATCACTAAAACTAATAATGCCATCATCCTCACAAAGTGTAGTTAAAGTATCTGTGCATGCATATATGCTCTAGAGATAAATTTAAGGAGGCAAGTTCTATCCTTGTAAGATCTGACATTATAAACCCTGCTGTGGTTTTAAATAACTAAATTCTTAACAATGTGTTCTCTTTAATCTTTGGTTTGCTCTAGCACTGTGGGTTTTTTTTCCCTGTAATCCTAATATATCAAATTATTTCCCCTTTTGCACTGGGACAGTCTCCTTCTCTTTTCCTTATTAGGTTTCACAGCTCTGTTTGCAATTCATCTCTTTAGGTAACCATTGTTGGAAGAAGCCACAGGAAACCACAGTACTAACAAAAACGCTGCTTTGAGAAGGAACATGGAAGGCATGTAGTCCAACTATCTCACTTTATAGAGGTTTATGATCCTTTGTCTCCTGGCTTCCTAACCAGTGTTCACCCCACTGGCCAATATTGTTTGTAATTTTTTTTTGCATGACAGTTTGCCATGGACCACCCAAAACTATTCTTTACTGTTGCTGAAACCAACACGTTGTGAATTTCTCTTTGTCCACTATTACCTGCCAATTCGTAGTCGTCTTCATTGAAAAGAGTATGAACTCTGGAGCTAGACTGCCAGAGTTTACAGGCTCCGGCTCTGCTGTTTATTAACCATGTGAATTTGAGCAAGTTATTTGGCTTCTGTGTGCCTCAGATTCCACAACTGTAAGGCAAGGAAATGAACAATACATATATACTGTACTTCGTGGTACTATTTTGAGGATTAAATGAGTTAACACATGATGCATAGAGAAATAGAGCCATGCCCTGGAACCTGGTAAGCACTCATGAGTATTAGTTACCATTGTCATTATGGAGTCATAGTTTGAACAAGCTATAACTTGTCAAATACAGCTTTGGCTAAGGTGAATGTTATTCTGACCACAACCCCCTCCCCATTTTTTTCCCAGCAAAAATTATGCATTCTTGACATTCCTTGTTATATTACTCTACAGTAAAGCGTTTTCATTTTTTAAGGTTATAGCACTAAATTCATACCAAAAAATTAGAGCTGGTTGTTATTTTATGGCTTAATTTTTAGCTTCTGTATTCTTCCTTCAAATTATGAGCCGGGCGCGGTGACTCACACCTGTAATCTCAACACTTTGGGAGGCTGAGGTGGGCAGATCACTTGAGGTCAAGAGTGCAAGACCAACCTGGCCAACACAATGAAACCCTGTCCTACTAAAAATACAAAAATCAGCCAGGTATGGTGGTGCGCACCTGTAATATCAGCCACTCAAGTGGCTGAGGCAGGAGAATCACTTGAACCCAGGAGGCGGAGGATGTAGTGAGCCAAGATCGCATCGCTGCACCCCAGTCTGGGTGACAGAGCAAGACTCTGTCTCAACAAACAAACAAAAAAACCAAACCAAAACAAATTACACTTAGAGTAGCAGCAGAAAACACCTGTGAGATTATTTTATGTGCCCACCAACATGTTTGAATCAGGCTTAGATGAGAACAACTAAAGCAACAAAATGTGCGAGTTTCTGAACATTTTTCTCAGGAAGTTACTTTACTCTTAAGCAAATGTATGGCCTTCTCTTTCTCTCATCATCCAATTATTCTCGAAAAGACTGGACCGCTACCCCTCCAACCTTAGCCTTAACAATTCCTCTTTAACGTGTGAGTTAGCCCATTCTGAAGTATGTTCTGGCAGTAGTCTGATAGAAGAACCACACGAAGGTAAATCTTTTGGTCAATTTTACATTCAAGAACACCAGAGTCAGGGTCTGTATGTTCCACCCCAAGAAGGGGAGGATTTAAATATATAGTATAAGTTAATACATCCAAATCATTGATTGCTTACATTAATTTCTGTTTTTCCAAAATAGTACAGCTATTGAGCAGTATAATTTAAACCTTTTCTGAATACAGCAAAATTACTAATTAGCACAGTTTCATATATCTTAATCATTTATCTCTTACACTAATTCCCATTTTTCCCTAGCCAGAAACTTTTGTAGCAAGTCTTAGATTTGAACAAAAGGTAGGCTATCAAATTATATTACAATTTTATATTACCTAAGTCAGGGCTGCCTAATAGAAATATAATATGAATTATACATATCATTTAAAATTTCCTTTTAGCCACATTTAAAAAAATAAAAAGAAACATGAAATTAGTGTTAGCATATTTTACTTGATACGATATATCCCAAATGTGATTATTTCAACATGTAATCAATATGAAAAATTATTAATGAGATATTTTACATTCTTGTTTATACCAAGTCTTTCAAGACTCGTGTGTGTTTTATGCTTATGGGGCATATCAATACAAGCTATATCTTCTTTTTGAGATTTCCTGGACATACTGAAATCATTGGAAAAAAAAGGCCAATGGGGTGAACAACTCTAAAAACATGAGCAAAGTGGATGGGCCTGCAAGCTGTGAATGAACCAGCTTAGCACTTAGCAAGCAATAGTTACTTGGACATTTCAGAGACTTATTGCCAATGACTCTGCCCAGCAATACCCTCAGAATCAGGAAATCTGAATGCACCTCTGGCTCCACCAGTAACCAACTGCGTGATTCCAAGTGAACTTCTTAGGGTTTCTGTCTCTTAGTTTCTTAGGCTAGATTGTGATATCTCTTCCGGTACTACGAATATTCTTTCTACATACACACACACACGTGTGCACGTGTACACACACACACAACCACCTCCTCTAACATTTCTCTGTTCTCGAGGTAAAGATATTTTAGAAAAACCTGTTCCTGTTTTATTTACACCACTAAGAAACTTTATATTTCAGTTATTGGGTTTCTCTGTTTTTCCTTTCTTTCTTTTCAAGGGTTGTGCCTGGGTGATCTTTTATATAGTGATTAAAAATGGTAGTATTATAGTAATGTCATTAAAATATTGGTTTGTCCAATCTCAGAACATAGTTAACTCTATTATTTTACATACAGTAGCATTGCTGATAATGCATTATTCATTTTGAGAATTAAAAAAAATTTAAAAATTACATCTTTTATGGAAATGTGTCACATTTTTCCTTTTCTTTTTCTCCTAGCTCACTCTTCCTCCCTCTTCCCTTCTAACAAAGGCTCCAAGCAGCAGATGGATGGGAAGGGCTTGGGGGTTGCTCAGTGGTGGGTGGGTCAGCTTTCCCTTTGCTTTTGTGCATTGAAGCTCTGGATATATGCCAGGGGTATTTGACTAAAAAAGAAAGAGAGATACAAGCATTTAGGCAGACTGCTCATCCATAATTAAGTTGCTTAGTTGCAGGGCCATCAAAGGAAAACTTCAAATACCCTGATAGCAAAAGCCACCTGTGCTGAAAGCAGAGAAGTAGGATCACGCAGGGGAAATGCAGGGCCCTGGCAGATACTTGGGAAACAGTGGGCAGAGAGGACATTTTGAAAGATAAAGGCAAGCCCCCAGGGTGTGAGTCAGAGGAACCTGGCAAGAATTTGTTGCATCTAGACTCCAATCTATTGCCCCAGGGCTTGTTTTCCTGCGTCCGAACCTTCAGCCTTTCTTTGTGCAGTGCGTTACCTTAAACAGGAGTGTCTGCTTTTAAGGTAAGAAACCAATGACATCACTCATAGAATCATAACTCTATATCAAGGAGTTATGATAGATACATGAATTTAATCTTCTCAACAATTTTTTAAAAGATGTATTTATTTGTAGACAGTCTCACTCTGTTACCCAGGCTGGAGAGCAACGGTGCAATCATAGCTCACTGCAGTCTCAAACTCCTGGGCTCCAGAGGTACTCAGCCTCAGCCTCCCAAGTAGCTGGGACTACAGGCCCATACCACCATGCCTAGCTATTTTTAAAATTTGTTTTGTAGAGACAGTCTCGCTATGTTGCCCAGCATGGTCTTGAACTCCTGGCCTCAAGTGATCCTTCTGCCTCAGCCTCCCAAAATGCTGGGATTATGGGCCCAAACCACTGTACTGAGCCTAACAACTTATTAGTTAACCACATCTTACAGACAAGGAAATCAAAGCCTAGAGAAGTTGTATGATTATCCCCAAGTCTCACAGCAAGTAAATGACTGTGGTAAATTTCAACCACAGATGTCTATGTTTACTAAGCTTAAGAGTCTTGGTTGTTTTATCCATCCTCCCTCCTCACACCTACCTGGGATTGACCCTTATACAAGGCACTTTCCCATTGGATGACTACATCAAAGCACCCAGTCAGGAACAAAGGTAAATTTGTTCTAAAAACCATGCGCCACCCAAATCTTTCATAAAACCAGTGTGTATTTTTAAAACGTCTTTGGGAGCACATTAGCTTCCAGGTATTCTGGGGACTCCAGCTAAACACTGGGGCCCCTATAAACTGAAAACTTCCCAAGAAAATTTTAAGTCAGACTTCTCTTAACCTTGAATCCAAATAATTTGAGTGAAAACTGGCTGGGCTTAAGAATTGTATAACAAAGACTTGCCTGCGTCATTTTATTTTACTCCCCGCAATGATATCAAATAGAGGTGAGGGACCGGGCCTTCTACATAATCTTCCCAAAACCCGGGGCCACACTGATGGCAGAATAGGAGGGGCACCTAGAGATAATGGCCTTGCTTTAGAGAGGAAAGGATCAAAGAGATTAAAGTCACAACCCTAGCACACAGTAATGTCAGACTGAACCCTCAATCACTCAGGCCCAAGCTAATGGTTTTTATTGGATGTCTGCTCCATTCTTCTTCCCACCCACACCCCCTGACTCCTGGACTCATGACCAAGTTTAGATGAGGCCCACTTGCAGAGTAAATTTCTTGAGCTGCAGAATGACAGCGCACCTACCCAAGAAAGCAGGCCAACACAGCTTCGGATACACATGGCCTATGCTTTTACCTCTTTCAAACAGCCAAGCACTACAGACAACATGCACTTCCCCAGGAATACAACCTAAGTCACAGACACATAGTATACAACAGTGGTCTACTGTGTCATTCCAGGTAGGCAAAAGTTTTCAGAGTATCAGTCTTCCAAATAATTATATCATCAGAGCAAAAAGCATTTGGAGCAACATGCACACTGACTGTCAAGACATTTGGTATGAAGCCTTTAGATGGTGCTAATGGTCTACTATAACAGAAAGTCTTTTATACTTGAAACCCAAGAGGTGGATGAGCCCTCAAGAGGCTGGCTATATTTCAAACATCCTGTGCCCAGCCAGGGAAACCCCTTCACAGATTTGGAGGCATCTTGACAAGAATAAATTTCTGGGGCTTTGGTTGCCACAGCAAAGTTTTGGTAATGCTAAATGTACCAAGTTATTCTAGGCAGGTCTCATGTGATCCATGTAGTCAGTCAATACCTTAAACACAAATACACATTCTCCGGATTGAGATCTATCTTGTGTCTTTGTGTATTGACTGGAGCTTGTGGCAATCTTGGTTCACCGTGTCTGATTGTATTGCTGGATTGTGTGTTGGAGCTATTCATTTTGTGGGACAATTTTCTTTAGGAAAGCCTTATTCATCCAATCAAGAAGTAACTGGTAAAAATCTCACAACATTCATTTTTTTCTCACTCTGAAAAGAGGGGTAGGGCAGAGCACTTCACACTACAGTAACATTTCTACAATAGGCTTTTATGTCTTTTTTCTTTTCTTTTCCACACATTGTGAGTTCCTAAGGCTCCATGAGTCTCATAGTTCTGCCAAAAGAAACAATGCTTTGCTATCCAATTTTTCTTTGCCAATGCAGCAGGTGACAGGCTATGTCACAGCTGCATTGTAAAGCCCTGGACATGGATGAGGTTTTCTGCGCAGGAAGGAAAATAACTTCTTTTCCATTCACATGGATGGCTCTGCACATGTGGGAGTTGATGTAAGTTTCCAAAGTCAGATATCACACTTAGTATAGATATGTGGTGCTTATGGGAATGAGTGCTTGCATGTATATGTGTATCCACTCTGATTAGAAGAAGGATTCAGGAGCAAGAGGGGGTCAAAGGTCAGGATGGAGAACACTGGGTGAGAAAAAGGTTTGGAAGGATCATGGTACCAGTATTATAATGTCCGGATTTCCAATATAGTGGGAAAAAATTAATTTTTCCAGAAAGATCGTGTTGGGGTAGAATTAGATCCAAAAGGATAGAAACCTTGAGGAAGTAGATTTCAATTCAATTTCAATGATAATTTTCAGTTTTTAAAAATTAAAAAAAATCTGACTTACAGAGGAGTTGCAAAAAAGTACAAAGGACACCCACGTGCTGTTCACCTAGATTCCTCAATTGTTAATATCTTGCCATATTTTCTTCCTCTCTCTCTCTATATATATATACATATTAATATATATATTACTATTTGACAGATATATATATTTGTGTATATATAACAAAAAGGGATATTATAATGCTGTTTACTGTCAAATAGTAATATATATAAAATATAATGAAATATGCTCTCACTCACAAAAACAGGTCCCGGGCAATAGATTCCAAATTTAGATTCAAGACTCTTTCCTGTTGGATGACTACACCCAATGTGTGGGAATGTATGCAAGCACACATTCCCACTACATCTATCTATCTATCTATCTATCTATCTATCTATCTATCTATCTACCTATCTATCTATCTGTTACTATTTGACAGTAAAGAGCATTATAATATCCCTTTATTCCTAGATATTTCATCATGCATTTCCTAAGAACAAGGACATTCTCTTACATAACCAGGGCAAAATTATACTAAAATTTCAGCCATTGTCTAATTGATGTACTTGTAACAATATTTTTCCCTCTGATCCAGGATCCACTAAGATACATTACTGGTGATGTTAATAAATATGAACTTTTTAAGATTTAGAATTTTCAAAAATGAAAGAGGCTATATCACAAATCAAATTTCAAGTATCAGCACAGCAAATATATCATATAGGAAGCACCAACCTGACGTGTATGGCAAAGTAAATGACCTATTTCAATAAATCACCAAAACCTTTATGGTTAGGACATTTTGTGTCCTGTGTAGGAAATTTTGTCTGCCCCAAAGTTATGAAGATGTCCCCCTGTGTCTTCTTCTGGAAGCTTATAACTCCAGGCTTTACGTTGAGGTTTATGATCCATTCTGAATAAATTTTTGTGAATGGTGTAGAGGTCGAAGTTCTTTTTGTTATTCTATCCAACTCCAACTGCTCTGGTTACATTTATTTAAGACATTAGAGATTTCTTGCTTCAGAAATCTTGCATAGATAAAGAAATTTGGCCAAAGAATTGCACTCCGATACAGAGCTGGGTGGAGAGGGCACTGCATTGAGAGGGTGTGGTCATATGAGGGGGAGAGGCATTGCATTCTTATGGCTTAAATGTCAGTTATTGGGGATTAGTCCTGGTGGTCTGAGATATGACTTGTGGACTTCCTTCTGAAATTCAGAAAATCACAAGAGACTTTCTTCCTATTTCAGAAAACTCCCATCAGTCACCTTGTTGAATGGTAAATTACCACTCGGGGAGGTTGTTTCTGCCCTAAAAGCTGCAACCGAGAGTCTAGCAATGCCCAAAGGCGATAAGTACATGGATGAGAATTTCAGTGTGGATTCAACCTGAAAACTACAGGATGCTGTGAGAGTTTGTTTCAAGGAAAGGGGATGAATTTAGTTGGAATGTGGGGTTTCCAAAGAAGAAATATTCAGGCTGAGACTTGAAGGATGAGCAAAGAAAATCAGGTGGAGAAGAGGGTTTGGATGGTGCCAAGCACGTGTGAGAGGTGGAGGAGTTGGCATCCAGTGATAGGTAGCCACACAGATGAGGATGTGGGAAGTTGGGCAGGGGATGGAGGAGCATAAACACGACATGAGAAAGCAGGCAGGGGCTGACTTGTCTCGCCAAGGAACTTTGGGTTGTGCTAGGGATTTTCGACTTGATTTTAGGTACATTGCGAAGACTTTGAAAGATTTTAAGGATTAATGACATTTTTGTACAAGGTGCTTTTTGTGTATAGAAAAATGTTCCTTTAAGTACTTGTGTCTTACCATCTTTTTCCAGTTTTATTCAGGTACAATTGACAAATAAAACTGTATAAATGTAGGGTGTCCAACAGGATGATTTGATATGTGTATAGATTATGAAATAATTACCATAATCAAGTTATTTAACACATCTATTACCTCATGTGATGACTTTTTTTTTGTATGTGTGTGGTGAGAACATTCAAGATCTATTCTTTTAGGAAATTTCAGGTGTACAATGCAGTATTATTAATTATCATCACCATGCTGTATATTAGAGCCACAGAACTTATTCATCTTATAAAAGAAAGTTTATATCCTTTGACAAACATCTCCCTGCTTTCCCATCCCACAGCCTCTGGCAACCACTATTCTACTCTCTGCTTCTATGACTTTGACTTTTTAAGATTTCACATATAAGGGAGATCATACAGTGCTTATATTTTGGCGCTTGACTTATTTCACTTACCATCCATGTTGTCACAAATGTCAGTATTTCCTTTTTAAGGCTGAACAATATTCCATTGTGTATATATACCACATTTCTTTTCTTTTCAACTTCTGTTTTAGGTTCAGGGGATACATGTGCAGGTTTGTTACATGGGTAAATTGCATGTTGCACTGGTTTATTGTATAGATAATTTTGTCACTCAGGTAATTGTCATAGTACCCAATAGATAGTTTTTCAACCCTTACCCTCCTCCCACTTTGCACCCTCAGTTAGGCCCTGGTGTCTATTGTTTCCTTCTTTATGTCCATGTGTACTCAATGTTTAGCTCCCATTTATAAGTGAGAACATGCAGTATTTGATTTTCTATTCCTGCATTAATTGGTTTCCAGCTCTATTCAAGTTGCTGCAAAGGTCATGATCTCATTTATTTTTATGGCTCCATAGTATTTCATGGTGTATATGTACCAGGTTTATTTTATCTAGTCCTTGGTTGATGGACATCTAGGTTAATTCCACATCTTTAGTATTGTGAATAGTGCTGTCATGAACATGCACATGCATGTGTCTTTATGATAGAACGATTTATGTTCCATTGTGTATATACTCAGGAATGGGATTGCCAGCTTGAACAGTAGTTCTATTTTAAGTTCTTTGAGAAATCTTCAGACTGCTTTCCACAGTGGCTGAACTAATTTGCATTCCACCAGCAGTGTATAAGCCTTCCCTTTTCTCTGCAACCTCACCAGTGTCTGTTATTTTTTGACTTCTTAATAGTCATTCTGACTGGTGTGAGATGATATTTCATTGTGGTCTTGATTTGCATTTCTCTAATGGTTAGTGGTATGGAGCATTTTTTTATATGCTTGTTGGCCATGTGTATGTCTTCTTTTGAGAAGGGTCTGTTCATGTCCTTTTCCCAGTTTTTAATGGGATTGTTTGTTTCTTGCTTGTTGATTTATTTTAGTTCCTTATAGATTCTGGATATTAGACCATTATAGAATGCATACTTCAGAAATATTTTCTCCTTTTCTGTCGGTTGCCTATTCACTCTGTTGATAATTTCTTTTGCTGTGCAGAAGATCTTTAGTTTAAGAAGATCCCATTTGTCAATTTTTGTTTTTGTTGCAATGGTTTTTGGGGTATTCATCATGAAATCTTTGTCCATTTCTATGTCCACAATGATATTGTCTAGGTTGTCTTTCAGGGTTTTTCCAGTTTGGGATTTTACATTTTAGTCTATAATCCATCTTGCATTGATTTTTCTTTCTTTTTTTTTTTTTTTTTTGAGATGAAGTCTTGCTCTATTGCCCAGACTGGAGTGCAGTGGCATGGACTCCACTCTCTGCAACCTCTGCTTCCCAAGTTCAAGCAATTCTACTGCTTCAGCCTCCTGAGTAGCTGGAACCACAGGCATGTGTCACCACAACAGGCTAATTTTTGTATTTTCAGTAGAGACGGGGTTTCACCATGTTGACCAGGCAGGTCTTGAATTCCTCACTTCAGGTGTTCCACGTGCTGTGGACTCCCAAAATGATTTTTGTATATGGGGTAAGGAATGGGTTTAGTTTCAATCTTCTGCAATTGTGTAGCCAGTTACCCCAGCACCATTTTATTAAATAGGGAGTCCTTTTTCCATTGCTTGTTATTGTCAGCTTTGTCGAAGACCAGATGGTTGTAGGTGTGCAGCTTTATTTCCAGTTCTCTAACCTGTTCCTTTGATCTATGTGTCTGTTTTTGTACCAGAGTCATGCTGTTTTAGTTACTGCAGACTTGTAGTATAGTTTAAAATCAGGCAGTGTGATGCCTCCAGCTTTTTTCTTTTTGCTTAGGACACTTTGGCTATTTGGGCTCTTTTTTGGTTCCGAATGAATTTTAGAATAGTTTATTTTTTCAATTCTGTGAAAAATGTCATTGTAGTTTGATAGGAGTAGCATTTAATCTGTAAATTGCTTTGGGCAGTATGGCCATTTTAACAACATTGTTTCTTCCTATTCATGAGCAGATAGTGTTTTTCCATTTGTTTGTGTCATCTCTGATTTCTTTCAGCAGTGTTTTGTAGTTCTTATTGCAGAGATCTTTCACCTCCCTGGTTGGCTGTATTCCTAACTATTTTATTCTTTTTGTGTATTACATTTTAAAAATCCATTCATTGTCAAAGGACATTTAGATTGTTTCCATATCTTGGCTATTGTAAATAATGTTTCAGTGAACATGGAAGTGCAGACATCTCTTTGAGCTACTTATTTTATTTCCATTGGATGTATACTCACAAGTGAGATTGTTGGATCATGTGATAATTCTATTTTTAATTTTTTGAGGAAAACTCCATACTGTTTTTCATAATAGGTGCATCAATTTACATTCCCATCAACATTATATCAAGATTCCCTTTTCTCCACATCCTTAGCAACATTATCTCTTGTCTTTTTGATAATAGCCATTCTAACAGGTGTTTGTGGTTTTGATTTGCATTTCCCAGATGATTAGTGATGTTGAGTGCCTTTTCACGTGCCTGGTAGTCATTTATATGTCTTCTTTGGAAAAATGTCTATTCAGACCCTTTGCTCATTTTAAAATCAGATTATTTGTTTTTTGATGTTGTGTTGTATGAGTTCCTCATATATTTTGGATATTAATCTCTTATTGGATATATGGTTTGCAAATACTTTTTCTCATTCTATAGGTTGGCTCTTACTATTTAATATTTAAAGTAAGAACTATAAAAATCTATGCTTTCTGAAGCTTTTAAGCTCATCTTTTAGGTTATATTTCTAAACTTGGTGTTTTTGCATAAGAAAAAGGACAGTCATTTTAACTGGTTATTTGATTAATGTTCAATTAATTCATAAATTGCATTAATTTTACAGATTGAATTCTAAGTATTTAGCACCAATTTTATCTTTAAGTAATCAAATTACCTTAGCTATTTCAAACTGCATTTACAGATTTAATATATTTGATTTTCTCATTTTTACAAAGGCAAACTCCAAAAATCCAATAAGAAAAACCCTCCTTACCACTTCTGCAAATCTGGTAAATTGATTTAGTAGTTCAAATTCTCTTAAGCATTTCTAGAATCTTAAAAAAAGAAAAGAGAAGCCTGAAGGGTCACATGAGAAATCACCAGGGTCAGTCAGGAGGCAGAAGGCATGAGGGGAACACATGAGCCAGAGCCTTTATTTTGTTTTTCATGGGCAAAAAATGGGCAAGTCAGGGTGACCAAGCTAAGTAGTTTTAGGATTGAATAGTTTAAATAATGTTCACAAATTCTAGGCTGTAGGGTTGCCTGGTACTTGGCCCTGGGGTGTTTTAGGGAAGGGAGTTGGCGTCCCAGATAACAGGAGCTTAATAAAAGAAGGCTGCGAAGGGGAAGATGGGCTTGGGATTGGTTGGTTTGTGGTATGTTGTTTGCTATCGCTAGGAATTAGCCACCCTTGGGAGGGGTAGTACTTCCCTGGATCTGCAAAATCTCAAGATATCAAAGAATCAGCACATTTAAAAAAATGATTAATACACTCTGGGAACCCCATCCAAGATGAAATAAGCAACCGTTTGGAAAGGCTTATTTTGTGCAGCTTTTGTCTACCTATCACCTGTTATCTGAGACTTAGCCAAGCACACAACTTTCAGGTTTTAATAATATAACATAGTGATTCTGATATTAAATGATCCATCTATTATATAAACTGGACCCATTCCAGGTCCTCTGACTGTAATTCCATTTTGCATAACCACTGGTAGTGCCCTACATTAGGGCCTCTGACATTGTATATGGATGGAATTTTGAACCCTATACTCTGGCCTTGACTGTGTCCTTGTCTTTTTTCTCTTTCTAATTCTCATATGCCTCACGAATCACTATTCTGTTATTGCTTTATTCACCTATTTATGCAGCAAATGACTATTGAGAGTTCACTATGTTCTGTGCCAGGCACTCTTCTAGGTGCTGGGCATATACCAGAGAACAAAACAGACACAAATTTCTGCTTTTATTCTAATAGGGAGACAAACAACAAACAATGCTCATGATAAGTGAATTGCATAGTATGTTAGAAGATGGTATGTGTTATGGAAGAAAGAAAAAAAGAAGTCAGCTTATGGGGAATTGGGAATGCTGGCAGGGGATGGTAGCAATTTTAAGTAAGGTGGACAGGAAAGACCTCATGGAGAGGAGAGTATTGGGGTAAAGACTTGGCATTTACTAATGGTGTGACGTGATCATATCTGAAGACAGAAACTGTAGCTCTGCTGGCTGTATCTGTCAACCTCCAAGGGTTACATGAGGGCATAATAGGAGAAGAACTAGTAGAGAGGGAAGAGGCGTGATTTCCAGATGAAGTGAGCTGTTCAGGTGTCAAAGACAGTACTAGAATGCCCCGTTTGTGAATTACCTGGCACATTCTGCAGAGGGCAGGGTGAGAGGCCCTTAGAAGCACTGTGCTGGATTGGACAAGATAGAGGCTGGAACACAAACACAGGTGTGGCAGTCTGCAGCCCATAATGGTGGTGAAAGCCATGAGAGCAAACAAACTTAAAAGGAGACCCTGGGAACGTTCACACTTCAGGGGCAGGTATAAGAGGGGGAGCTGATTAAGACATCTGGGGTTTTCACCCAGAGATGCTGAAGCAGGACCAGGAAAGACAGAAGCCAAGGGAGTGGAGGTGGGAGAGGACTCAGAGGGTGGTTAGCAGTGCATCCCCCATGAATGGATTTTATGAGAACTGGGGCTTTAGATGGCACAGGGGAGCCTCTGGTTACATGGCAAAAGGGGATCAAGGTTATAGATGAAATTAAGGTTGCTAATAACCTAGCCTATACTAAAGAGATTATCCTGGATTATTGCAGTGGGCCCAATGGAATCGCAAGGATCCTTCAAAGTGGATGAAGGAGGCAAAGAGTCAGAGTCAGAGAAGGACATGTGATGATGGATGCAAGGAAAGAGTGGATGATGTGAGAAGGACTCGACTCACATTTGCTAGCTTTGACGATGGAGGAAGGAGCCATCAGCAAGCAATGTGCGTGGTCTCCAGAAGCTGGAAAGACAAGAAAATGGATCATCTTCTAGCACCTCTAAAAGCTTCTAGAGACCACCCACACTCCTTGGCTAGTAGCACTTCCTCAGTCTTCAAAGCTAGCAAATGTCAGTTGAGTTCTTCTCACATTGCACCACTCTGACCTTGCTTCCACCATCACGTGTCCTTCTCTGACTGTAACTCTCCTGCTACCCTCGTCCACTTTTAAGGACCCTTGTAATTATGTTGGACCAGATAATCCAGGATGATCTTGTTATCTTAAGGTCAGCGTATTAGCAACCTTCATTCCATCTGCAACCTTCATCCCCCTTTGCCATGGCACATAACACATTCACAGGTTTCAAAGATCAGAATGGGAGTATCGTTGGTGGGGGCATTATTCTGCCTACCACAGTAAGTATATACTAGGTTTTTTTTTTTTTTTTTTTTTTTTTGAGACAGAGTCTTGCTCTGTTGCCAGGCGCCAGGCTGGAGCACAGTGGCGCGACCTCAGCTCACTGCAACCTCCGCCTCCCAGGTTCAAGCAATTCTCCTGCCTCAACCTCCAGAGTAGCTGGGACTACAGGTGCACACCACCACGCCCAGCTAATTTTTGTATTTTTAGTAGAGACGGGGTTTCACCATGTTGGCCAGGATGGTCTCGATCTCTTGATCTTGTGATCCGTCCACCTCAGCCTCCCAAAGTGCTGGGATTACAGGCGTGAGCTACCGTGCCCGGTCTATATACTAGGTTTTAACAAAAACACAAAATTTTCTAAATGATGAAATATAATCTCTCCCCCCAAAATAAAAAGAAAAAAATACAATAGAAGACTTAAGGGAAAACTGAGATTCAGAGGTAAATAAACTAATAATTGACAGACCCAGGGTTCAAATCTGGAACATCTGACTCCAAATTCCATGATCTTTTATTACTTGACATGGCAAAGCTCAAAGACTCATCTTTTAAGAAGTGGAATTATGACTGTCAGTCTGATTCTTGTAAGTAAGGTGTTTCTAAAGATGGAGAAATAATCATGAACAGGACTGTGCTCCTAAAGAATGCCAAAAACTAATTGAGGAAGATAGAGGTGCTCAAGAGAAGCTGCAGGCATAATTACTATCTTCAGCTATATATTCATGTGTCACTTAACAATGGGGATACATTCTAAGAAATGCATCTTAAAGCGATTTGTCATTACGTGAAGATCATATAGTGTACTTACATAAACCTAGATAGTATGGCCTACTACACACCTAGGCCATATGGTATAGCCTATGTCCCCTAGGTTATAAATCTATATAGCATGTGGCTGTAGAGAATACTGTAGGCAACTGTAACATGATGATATCTATTTATATATCTAAACATATATAAGAATAGAAGTGGGACAGTAAAAATATGGTGTAAAAGATAAAAAATGGCATACCTGAATAGGACACCTCTATTATGATCTCAACCGCCCATTGCATCTGTGGCCTGGTGTTGACTGAATCATCATTATGTGGCACATGACTGTATAATGGAGTTTTTAGGGGGATGAATTGGATCAACTTTCTTTATTTTCTTAGAAGATAAAAATACAGGAACGATTTCATTTAGAACTACAGTAAATTAGATCTTCATTAAGAAGAAACTCCTTTCTTTCAAGAGAAGAAACTACTAGAAGAGGCCTCCAGTGGAAAAGATAGGAACTCTCTGCTGGAGAACCTTGAGAAAGAAATAGAATAGCAGTTTGAGAAAGGCTGAGACAATTCCACAGCCTTGAAGTGAGGGCCAGGCATGATGAATGATTCCCTAGGAATACTCCCAATTCTAATAAGAGATGACAAGATTCTGAGCACAAAGTAGAGAGTGTGTGACGTGTCATAGTCCAAATTCAAATGCTATTGTTGCTGACAGTCACTGCATAACTTGGAAAACTTGTCCTCTAATGTGAAAAGGAAAGCTTACATGTCAAACATCTGGAAAGTTAATGCTGCTTGCTTTGAAGGGTTTAGACTATATGATGGAAGAAACCTCTGAATGACTTTGCCAGTCTTGGAGGAATCATTTGGAGTTGCCAGAGCATGTCTTGGGTTTCAATACTGATTATGCCCTATACTAGGTGAGTGGCCTCAGTCAATTCACTGAACATCTCTGAGCCTCAGTTCTCTCATCAGTGAAATGAGGATAATAATACATATGCCAAAGGGTTTTTAAGATGACTGAGCAAGGGGTTGTAAGCCAAATTCTTAAATGTGGGCCTTTTACTCACTTGAGGATATTCTCTTTCCTCCAGGTAAATGGTGAAGCATGCTTTATTGGATTTGGGAGTTCTCATGCTGCTGTTAAGATGCCTTAACAAAACCTCCCTAGGATCTGCCTTCCTGATAACGTGCCCTCTGTGTCTACATTTTCTCTCACCCCACAGTATCCATATTCCCACCCCAAATTTACATTTGAGTGGTCCTTCAACAGATACTGGATAAGACATACTCTTATTCTCAATGATAAGGAGAAAACAGAACAAAAAGAGACCATTATAGAACAACATGAAAGCATTGTGAGAGGTTTGAGACAAGCCACAAGGTGGCAACCAGTGAATCTGAGCTAGAAGTTGGGCTTTCTGCTGGCCTGAATGCACTTTAATCAGATGCTCTTGGAGGGTAAGCGCCTCACTCTTGTTAACCTCAAAGAAGTGGCTGAAATGGTAGAAGATCCTATTGGTAGTGAGTGATGCTTTTGGACCAATTGGATCCTTTTATATTATCATGTTACCTTACTTAGGTGCTCACTACATATAAGATGAGTAGGGTGGCAGTCTTTCCAGGGCCATCCCACCTCTTCAGGAAGGAGAAGAAGCATTTAAAGATATTTCATGAATTTCAGCCCTGGTCAGCAATGGTAACATCCAAAATCTACACAGGAAGCCTCACTGTATATGTGTGGCTACTATGAGCTTTAGCTGTGTATTGTCTCTTAGCATATCTTGCTGAATATTATTTAGATACATAGATTATGGTTGGCTAGGAAATAAAACTTGCAAGTAGTCACAAATTATTGCCCTCCCATTAAGATGTGTCATCTGTTTCTGCAGCCCTTGGATTTGGGCTGACTGGCAATTGGCTTTGGCTAACAGGGAGTTAGCAAACAGGATGCAAGCAGAAACTTGAAACGTGCAGAAAGTTTCAGCTCAGTCCATTCTAGACCAGCCAGCCCATAGTCAACAGGCTTCTGACCCTAAACCAGAGTATGGCAACTAGAGTTCTCTGAATAGCTGCCTGTTTTTATAAATAATGTTTCATTGAAAAATAGCCATGCTCATTCATTTGCTACCGTCTATGGCTCCCTTAGTGCTATATTGGTAGAATTGAGTAGTCGTGATACTGTGTTGCCCACAAATCCTGAAATATTTACTGTCTGGCCTTTTACAGAAAAAGTTTGCTGACTCCTGCCCTAGACAAATGAATAATTCCAGCCAAACCCACTAGAAGAAACTTCCTAGCTGGCCCCAGCTCAAGTTGCCAATTTGTAAAATTAGTAGCTAAAAGACAATTATTTTTAGAAGCTTAATTTTCGAGTAGTTTGTTGTGTAGCAAAAGCTAACTGGTACAGTCATGGAAAGGCTTCTTAGACAAGTTTTTCCCTGAAGCTAAAGAAAGCTGCAGAAGAAATCAGATGAAGGTAGCAAGATAGCTGGCACAATATTTTGGCTTTAGCCTTCAACAACGTTTTGAAAGGGAGAACTGATTTATTTTCATAATATTCCTGCACACATTTATGAATTAAAGAATAATTTGTCCCAAAAGTTATACATACAGCTCCACAGCTATCCATCTGTCAATATCTATCAATCCATCCCTATTTTGTATGCTGATAGAGAGTGAAGACAGATTAAATAATTGGATGGCACATTCATAAGAGAAAGCAGAGAATTTGCAAATAAAGACCCTCAGATATTGAATCTTGACAAAATTTACGTTAAAATCAGTGAGACTCTGCTTTTCTTGATAACTGAGAATATTGACATAGTATCATTAAGTTGCATTATTCTTCCACCAGAATGCATTAGCCCTTAATTAAATAAAGGCTATTTGCTGTTTTTCAGTCTGTAAGAAAACACCCTCTGCATGGTTAAAAAAACAAAAAGGGAAAATTTTTAAATGCCCAAAGAACAGACACAGTATTTCTGTTTCAGCAATTAGAATTCTCTATTTCTAGTCCCATAATTCCAGGTCCCCTGCTGTGCTTTTAATGTCCCTTCTAAAACTTATGTTGAAATTTAATTGCCATTATGACAATCAAAAGGTGAGATTGTTAAGAGGTGATTAGGCCACGAGGGCTTTGTCCTTATGAATGGACTAGTGATGTTATTGCTGGAGTGGTTTTGTGATTGTGAAAGTGGATTGTTTAAAAAGTGAATTCAGCCCTGTCTTGCTCTCTTGCCCTTTCTCCTTCCACCATGGGATGACATAGAACAGGGGGCCCTCAACCCATGCCAGTACCATGCCTTTGGACTTCCCAGCCTCAAGAACTGTGAGCCAAATAAACTTCTATTGTTTATCAGTTACCCAGTCTCAGGTGTTAGCAGCACAGCACAAAGTGGACTAAGATACCCCCAAATTCTAGAAAACAGCATGCCTTTTGGAAAGAAGATCACTTCATCATTTCTGCCTGAAAGTTGCTTATTCTTAATAATTCTTTGTGTTTGTTTTGAAAATGTTTATGTAATGGTATGGACAACATGTATCCAGAAGGCCCAACATAATAAAGTATTTTTAGTTGGTGGATTTCTTAAACTAACGTTTATCAAGATTTCTGTAAGAAAATAAGAATTGTGATGACTTCCATTGTGTGAAGGAACTGAAACTAAGAGTTACTTAAAGTAATCCCAAGGATTACCATTAAATCTAAGTTTAGTACATGCAACTTCCTGGCACCCAGACCTTACTCAAACTGTGCCTTCACTCTTCCATGAAAATTCTAAAAGTTAAAACTGCAAAGATAATATACTGTCAATTATTATGTTCTGGATATCTTTGGGTACTTTTCCCATGAAAATATATGATTCATGTAATCATCCCATTCCTTTGCTCTTTAATTAAACTGCAGAATAAATTTACTTTTCTTCATTTGCTAGGTGCCCCTTGTTCAGTTTCTGATAAATTGTCAGGAAGTGTTTTGCTGTTATAATGAACTCAGGGTATTTGAAACCACTAGATGATATTTTACACACTGTTTTTTTCAGCCACAATTTTAATTTAAATGATCTCCAAGAAGAAACCAGAAATATAATATCTTAGCCTTAAGAGATTTACTTAAGAAGCTTTTTTCTGTTTGAAAAGAATACTGAAAAACCTTCATAAGTATAATTTTGCTATCAGGGCTTAAACACTGGAGAATTACCATGAGATATAAACTGTGCCTAAGTTAGTAAGATATTATTTGATGACAAAGTAAGATTTCTAATTTTAAAATAAAATAGTTGCTGGGTGCAGTGGCTCATGGCTGTAATCCCAACACTTTGGGAGGCTGAGGAAGGACGATAACTAGAGGCTAGGAGTTTTCGACCAGCCTGGACAACATAGATCCCATCTCTACAAAATTTTTTAAAAATAAAAATTAAAAAATTGTCTACAATATCCCACAAATCTACTTTGCTTCCTCAGGTCCCTGATGTTTCTTGCTAGAATATGGGTAAGCAGGGAATAGTAGGGACAGACATTGTTACTGAGTCTAAGATACGTTCGAACACAGGTAGATTAAAAAAAATAACTTGCTCTTTAGATTCTGCCTTTCTGGGCAGGGCGTCTGTGAAAGAAAGTCAGCAGTCCCAGTTAGGGGATTATAGCTAAATGCCTATCTCCCTGGGACAGAGTACCTGTGGGAAGGGGCAACTGTGGACACAGTTTTAGTCAACTTAAACATTCCTGCGTGCCAGCTCTGAAGAGAGCAGTGAATTTCCCAGCGCAGCGCTCAAGCTCTGCTAAGGGACACACTGCCTCCTCAAGTGGGTCCCTGACCCCTGTGCTTCCTGACTAGGAGACACCTCCCAGCAGAGGTTGACAGCCACCTCACACACAAGAGCTCCGGCTGGCATCTGGTGGGTGCCCCTCTGGGACGAGGCTTTCAGAGGAAGGAACAGGCAGCAATCTTTGCTGTTTTGCCTGGGTATCACTCTGCTGGTGATACCCAGGTAAACAGGCTCTGGAGCAGACCTCTGGCAAACTCCAGCAGACTTGCAGCAGAGAGTCCTGTTAGAAGGAAAACTAATAAACAGAAAGGAATAGCACAAACATCAACAAAAAGGACACCCACACAGAAACCCCATCCAAAGGTCACCAGCATCAAAGACCAAAGGTAGATAAATCCATGAAGATAAGGAAAAACCAGTGCAAAAAGACTGAAAATTCCAAAAACCAGAATGCCTCTTCTCCTCCAGAGGATCACAACTCCTCACCAGCAAGGGAACAAAACTGGATAGAGAATGAGTTTGATGAATTGACAGAAGTAGGCTTCAGAAGGTGGATAATAACAAACTCCTCTAAGCTAAAGAAGCATGTTCTAACCCAATGCAAGGAAACTAAAAACCTTGAAATAAGGTTAGAGGAATTGCTAACTAGAATAACTAGTTTACAGAAGTATGTAAATGACCTGATGGAGCTGAAAAACACAGCACAAGAATTTCGTGAAGCATACACAAGTATCAATAGCTGAATCAATCAAGCAGAAGAAAGGATATCAGAGATTGAAGATCAACTTAATGAAATAAAGCATGAAGACAAGATTAGAGAAAAAAGACTGAAAAGGAATGAACAAAGCCTCCAAGAAATATGGGACTATGTGAAAAGATCAAACCTACATTGGATTGGTGTACCTGAAAGTGATGGGGAGAATGAAACCAAGTTGGAAAACACTCTTCAGGATATTATCCAGAAGAACTTCCCTAACCTAGAAAGACAGGCCAACATTCAAATTCAGGAAATACAGAGAACACAAAGACACTCCTCGAAAGAGCACCCCCAAGACACATAATCGTCAGATTCACCAAGAATGAAAAGAAGAAAAAAATGTTAATGGCAGCCAAAGAGAAAGGTCGGGTTACCCACAAAGGGAAGCCCATCAGACTAACAGTGGATCTCTCTGCAGAAACTCTACAAGTCAGAAGAGAGTAGAGGCCAATATTCAACATCCTTAAAGAAAGGAATTTTCAACCCAGAATTTGATATTTCATATCTAAGCCAAACTAAGCTTTTTAAGTGAAGGAGAAATAAAATTCTTTACAGACAAGCAAAATGCTGAGAGAGTTTGTCACCATGAGGCCTGCCTGATCAAAAGAGCTCTTGAAGGAAGCACTAAATATGGCAAGGAAAAACTGTTACCAGCCACTCCAAAAACATATCAAATTGTAAAGACCATTGATACTATGAAAAAACTGTAACAACTAATGGGCAAAAATAACCAACTAGCATCATAATGACAGGATCAAATTCACACGTAACAATATTAACCTTAAATGTAAATGGGTTAAATGCCCCAATTAAAAGACACAGACTGGCAAATTGGATAAAGAGTCAAGACCTATTATTGTGCTGTATTCAGGAGACCCATCTCACATGCAAAGACACATATAGGCTCAAAATAGAGGAATGGAGGAATATTTGACCAAGCAAATGGAAAGAAAAACAAACAAACAAACAAAAAAGCAGGGATTGCAATCCTAGTCTCTGATATAACAGATTTTAAACCAAAATAGATTAAAAAAAGACAAAAAAGGGCATTACATAGTGGTAAAGGGATCAATGCAACAAGAAGAGCTATTTTGAATATATATGCACCCAATACAGAAGCACCCAGATTCATAAGGCAAATTCTTCAAGACCTACAAAGAGACTTAGACTCCCACACAATAATAGTGGGAGGTTTAACACCCCACTATCAATATTAGACAGTTAATGAGACAGAAGATTAACAAGGATATCCAGAACTTGAACTCAGCTCTTGACCAAGTAGACCTAATAGACATCTACCTACAAAACTCTCCACCCCAAATCCACAGAATATACATTCTTCTCAGCACCACATCACACTTATTCTAAAATTGACTACATAATTGGAAGTAAAAGACTCCCTAGCAAATGCAAAAGAATGGAAATCATAACAAATGGTGTCTCAGACCACAGTGCAATCAAACTAGAACTCAGGATTAAGAAACTCACTCAAAACTACACAACTACATGGAAACTGAACAACCTGCTCCTGAATGACTAATGGGTAAATAATGACATTAAGGCCGAAATAACTATGTTCTTTGAAACCAATAAGAACAAAGACACAATGTACCAGAATCTCTGGGACACAGCTAAACAGTGTTTAGAGGGAAATTTATAGCACTAAATGCCCACAGGAGAAAGCAGGACAGATCTAAAATTGATACCCTAATGTCATAACTAAAAGAACTAGAGAAGCAAGAGAAAACAAATTCAAAGGCTAGCAGAAGACAAGAAATAACTAAAGTCAGAGCAGAACTGAAGGAGATAGAGATATGAAAAATTCTTCAAAAAAACAATGAATCCAGGGGCTGGATTTTTGAAAAGATTAACAAAATAGATAGACCACTAGTCAGACTAATAAAGAAGAAAAGAGAGAAGAATCAAATAGACACAATAAAAATGATAAAAGGGACATCACCACTGATCCCATAGAAATACAAACTACCATCAGAGAATACTATAAAAACCTCTACTGAAATAAACTAGAAAATCCAGAAGAAATGCATAACTTCCTGGATACATACCCCCTCCCAAAACTAAACCAGGAAGAAGTAGAATCTCTAAATAGACCAATAACAAGTTCTGAAATTGAGGCAGTAATTAATAGCCTACCAACCAAAAAATATATACCTAGGAATACAACTTACAAGGAATGTGAAGGACCTCTTCAAGGAGAACTACAGGACCACATGGATTCACAGCTGAATTCTACCAGAGGTACAAAGAGGAGCTGGTATCATTCCTTCTGAAATGATTCCAAACAATAAAAGAAGACTGACTCCTCCCTAACTAATTTTATAAGGCCAGTATCATCCTGATACCAAAACCTGGCAGAGACACAACAAAAAAAGAAAATTTCAGGCCAATATGCCTGATGAACTTTGATGTGAAAATCCTCAATAAAATACTGGCAAACCGAATCCAGCAGCACATCAAAAAGCTTATCCACCACAATCAAGTCAGCTTCATCCCTGGGATGCAAGGCTAGTTCGAAATACACAAATCAGTAAACATAATCCATCACATAAACAGAACCAGTAAAAACAACATGATTATCTCAATAGATGCAGAAAAGGCCTTTGATAAAATTCAACATTCCTTCACGCTAAAAACCTCAGTAAATTAGGTATTGATGGAACATATCTCTAAATAATAAGAGCTATTTATGACACACCCACAGCCAATATCATACTGCATGGACAGAAGCTGGAAGCATTCCCTTTGAAAATCAGCACAAGACAAGGATGCCCTCTCTCACCACTCCTATTCAACATAGTATTGGAAGTTTTGGCCAGGGCAATCTGGCAAGAGAAAGAAATAAAGCGTATTGAAATAGGAAGAGAGGAAATAAAATTGTCTCCATTTGCAGATGATATGATTATCTATTTAGAAACCCCCATTTTCTCAGCCCAAAATCTCAAGCTGATAAGCAACTTCAGCAAAGTCTCAGGATACAGAATCAATGTGCAAAAATTACAAGCACTCCTATACAACAATAATAGACAGCCAAATCATGAGTGAACTCCCATTCATAATTGCTATGAAGAGAATAAAATACCTAGGAATATAACCTACAAGGGATTTGAAGGACCTCTTCAAGGAGAACTACAAACCACTGCTCAAGGAAATAAGAGAAGAAACAAATGGAAAACCATTACATGCTCATGGTTAGGAAAAATCAATATCATGAAAATGGCCATACTGCCCAAAGTAATTTATAGTTCAATGCTATCCCCATCAAGCTACCATTCACCAACTTGTGGGTTGGACAAGTTTGATGTACAGGTTTGTAGCCTAGGAGCAATAGGCCATACCATATAGCCTAGGTGTGTAGTAGGCTGTAATATCTAGGTTTGTATAAGTACATGCTGATGTTTGCACAGCAATGAAATCACCTAACGATGCATTTCTTAGAATGTATCCTCATCATTGAGCTGTGCATGACTATATAAACAGAGCATCAGTGAGACAATGTGGAACAATGGCAGATAACATAATATATATGTAGCTTGAATCTCCAAAGAAGAAGAAAGAGAAGATGACAATAGAAAGAATTAGAAAAAGTTGTTTTAAATGTACAATTTTGATGAAAATTATAAACTTATAAATCCAAGAAACTCAATGAACTTCAAACACAAGAAATATGAAGAAAACTGCACAGATTTATAACATAATAAAATTACTTGAAACAAGTGACTTTGTTTCATTTTCTCATTATCAACTATTCTTTTTTATTACTCAAGTCATAAAACATAATTGTATAAGTCTGCAAATTCAAATATGCAGAAAATAAAATGGATTATAATGTTCACTATGACAAGTACGTAAGAAAGATAATGCTTTTGTACATTTTTTATTGAACCCCTGAAATAAATTCACTCATTAATTACAAGATTTTCAAATTTATTTCCTTGGAATTTTTAGAAAAATACTATGTAGTCTCCCAATAGAGGTAATTTTCATCCTTTTCAATAAAATATTATTTTTTCTTTTTATTTTATAAGCTTCCTGTTATGGAAGCTATACTGACTAGGACTTAAAGCAGATATTCTGTACCCTCCTCCTTTACCAAACTACAAAATTTAGGGATATACTCTTTCTCTACTCTTTGGTGAACATCATAGAGGAAACCTCCTATATTGCATACATACTCTTTCTTAAAATTTTGGCTATTTTCTTCGGATTTCTTTCTCTGCCTTGCTTTTTTTTCATACTATTTGCCACCTCTTTATAATTGTATCAGTTTCCTATTGATGCTGGGGCAAATTGGCACTTTATGCATGGCTTAAAACAACATAAATGTATATTAATTTACAGTTCTGGGAGGCTGAAGTTCAAAATAATCTAAATTGGGTATGTATGAAAGCTGAGGTATGGTCCATCCTGGGGCACAATTTCTCTACATCTGCAAACCTATGAAATCAGGGAAATTATCTGCTTCCAAAAGATAATAATGGGACAGTATAGAGCAGACATTCCCATTCCAAAAGAGAGAAATTGAAAGGATAAAAGAGGTCACAGGTCCCAAGCAAGTCTGAAATTCAGCAGGACAAACTTCATTAGATTTCAAAGCCTGAGACTAATTCTCTGTGACTCTATGTTGTGCTCTCTCAGTCCACAGGGATGGCCCTGCCCATTCAGCCCCAGATTGCAGCATTGCCCTTTTGGTCCTAGGTAATGGTTCTACCCTATTAGCTGGGCTGTGGTCATGCCCTATGGAACTGAGATGGTCCCATCTGCCCAGGCCTCTGCATCTGTAGCTCTGCCTTTAGAATTATTGTTCCTTCAATTCATTCCACTTTTTTCCCTTTCAGTCCAGTCTGGCAATGTTTCTTCTGGTATAAAATTTTCAAAAACTTTGTCTCCTAGACAAGAGGGTACTCTACTGATCTTTCCTGAATAACTACATCTCTAGTCTTGATACCTACTGAGGTAATTGACTGGGCCCACAAGTCACACACTTAATATCTTTAGCTAACAGTTGTCCATCCACACCCTTGGTGTGCTTTCCAGAGCATGCTATTTGGATAGATTGAGAATTTTTTGAATCATCAAGCACTGGTTTCCTTTTGCTTAACAGCTGATTCCTGAATTTGTTGCTTTCCCTTCACATTTTACTATGGCCAGCAAGGAAAAGCCAGATAATACTGTCCACACTTTGCCTGGAAATTTCATCTAAATATCAAAGTAGATTGCTTATAAATTTTACCTCACACTCATCAGAAGAACACATTTCACCTAAGTTTTCTGCCACTTTATAACAAGGATTGCTTTTCCTCCAGTGTTTCTCATTTTTCTCTGAAACTTTACTAGAAGTATCTTTGACATTCGTAATTCTAGCAACATTCTGTTTGTGACAAGCAATGTATTCTCTAAGATAATAGAAGCTTTCTTTACTCTTGTATTCTCTTGTTTCAGAGCCCTCACTAGAATTGCCTGCAACATCCACATTTCTGCTAATAGTTTATTAAAAGCAATACTAAAAACTCTATAGCTCATATCATAATTATTGAAAAGTATTAAAATTTTTAACCCTTAAAATTGAGTTATCTTAAAATTAAGGTTAAAATGTCTATTATTGACATTTTAATTCACATTTAACTGGAGGTCCTAGCTAGTGACCTAAAAAAAAGGAAAAAGAAAAAAAGCATAAAAATAGGAAATAAAAAAATTAAAGCTGTTTTTATTTGCAGATAACATGATTGCATAGTTGTGCATACATCAAGTCCTCGGAATTCTACAAAGCAAAATTTATGCAAATGATAAGTAAATTTAGCAAGCCACAGGATACAATGCCAATATAAACAGCAATTGTTTTTCTATATATTTTCAACAAACATTAACAACACCGTTTATGATAGTGTCAAAATACAATATAAATAGAAATAAATTTAACAAAAAAGTAAGAGACATCTATTCTGTAAATTACAAAACATTGCTAACAGAAATTAAAGAAGAATTAAATAAATGAAGAGAATGCCATGTTCATTGATGAGGAAACTAAATATTTTTAACATGCCAACTTTTTTTCAAATTGACCTATAGATTCAATACAATGTTAATAATAATACTAATAATACTTTTTGATAAAAATTGACAAGCTGATTCTAAAATTTATGTAAAAATGCAAAGACCTAGCATAGCCAAAACAAGTTTGAAAGAAAGTAGAACATTGGAAAACTTAAATTATCTGATTTCAAGACTTACTATAAAGCTCATACACTGCAGCGTTAACATAAGGATAAATAAATAGATTAGTGGGATAGAATAGGGTCCAGAAATAGACTCATACATATATAATCAATTGACTTTCAATAAAAGCACAAAGTTTAATAAGGAAATAAAACATTTTAAATAAATTATGCTTGAATAACTGGACGTCTGTATGTAATAAAATGAATAATATTTTCTATCTCATATTGTGCAAAAAGAATAATTTGAGATGTTCGTAGGCTTAAACATAAAAGCTCAAGCTATACAGCTTTTAAAAGAAAGCATAGGCACATGTCTTCACAACCTTAGGCCAAGCAAAGAATTCTCATTGAGGACCGAAAAGCACTCACCATAAAAGATAAACCTAATGGAGTAAATTATGTCAAAATCCAAAACTTCTGCCAATCATAAGACACCGTTAAAGGAATGAGGAGGCTACCTACACACTGGGAGAATATATTCATAATACATATATCTGATAAGAATTTATATTCAGAATATATATTTTAAAAACTTTTATAAATCAACAATAAAAGTAAAACCCAGTAGAAAAGTTGGCAAGCAAATAACTGGAACAGACACTTTTAAAAGGAAGATGTATAGAGCCGAAAGAATATAAAAAGATGACAAATTTCATTAGTCTTCAAGGAAATGAAAATTTAACCACAATAACATATAAATTATATTCAATTTTTAAAGTTAAAAAAAAAAAGAATAGTGCCACACAAGCTCTACAGAAAGAAATCCACAATGAGATATCACATCACACTTAGTAGAAAGGTTAAAATTTAAAAGGCTAACACCACCAAATGTTGGTGAAAATGTAGACCAACTAGAATTCTCATAAAATATCAGTGGGAGTATAAAACAATGCAACCACTTTGGAAAATAGTTTACCAGTTTTTATCAAGGTTAAACATAAACCTACTATATGACCAAGAAATTCTATTCTTATGTATTTGTCCAAGAAAAATTAAAATGCATGTCAACCGAAAGACCTGTAAACAAAAGTTTAAAGAGCTTTGCAGATGGAAACAATGTAAATGTTCATCAAAACAGATTTTAAAATTGAAAGAAATGAAATACCATGGATTAATCTCAAAGCTATCATGTTGAATAAAGAAACCAAGTACACAAAAATGTTGATTCCATCTATTTGAAATTTTAGAGCAAATACAACTAACATGTCTGTAATAAAAATAAGGGTTTATTAGTGAAAGTTGGGGACATGAGGGAACTTTCTGGTGAGATGGAAATGTTTTGAGTAGTACAGTGATTATATGAATAAATACATTTGTCAGAACGCAACAATCTATCACTAAATATCTGTGAATTTTATCATATTTAAACTATACTACAACTTCAAAAGTAAGTATTTAAAAAAATAAAGCCAGTGTCATAAAATCAGTATGACACTGACACAGGAATAGATAAATAGATCACTGGAGCAGAACAAAAGAACTAAAAATAATAAATATCAGTAAATATGACAAGACTAATATATGGTAAGTGGTATAGTTTGAATGTGGTTCGTTTGACCTCTTCAAATCTCATGTCGACTGTGATCCCAGTGTTGGAAGTGGGGCATGGTGGGAGGTGTTTTCATCATGTGGGTGGATCCTTCATGAATGGCTCAATGCTGTCCTCCGGGTGGTGAGTTCTCACTCTATTAGTTCTCATGAAAACTGGTTGTTAAAAAGAGCCTGGCATCTCCCCTCTCTCTCTTGCTTCTTCTCTCACCATGTTATATCTGCACAAGTTGGCTTCCCTTCACCTTCTGCCATGAGTGGACGCAGCTTGAAGCTCTCACCAGAAGCAGATGTCAGTGCCATGCTTCTTGTACAGCCTGCAGAACTGTGAGCCAAATAAACCTCTTTTATTTATAAATTACCCAGGCTCAGGTATTCCTTCATAGCAATAAAAAGAAACTAAGACAACAAGGGTAATATTTCTATTCAGTGGGGAAAGGATAGATTTTTTATCAGTGATGCTTACACTAATGGCTGTGGAGACCAGAATGTGCCACCCCAAAACATGCCTCTTTGGTATATGAATTATTTTTTATTATTTTTATTTTGAATGTGTATACACAGTAGGTGCATACATTTATGGAGGACATGAGGTATTTTGGTACAGGCATGCAATGAGTAATAATTACATCATGGAAAATTAGATATCCATCCCCTCCAGCATTTATCCTTTGTGTTACAAATCATCTAATTATTCTTATTTAGTTATTTTTAAATGTGCAATTAAATTATTATTGACTAAAATCCTTGTGCTGTGTTATCAAATAGTAGGTCTTATTCATTCTTTCTAACTACGTTTTGTACCCATTAACCATCCCCACCTGCCCCTTCCCCCTCCCACAACTACCCTTCCCAGCATCTGGTAACCATCCTAATATTCTCTATTTCCATGAATTCAACTGTTTTGATTTTTAGATCCCACTAATAAGTGAGAATATGCAATATTCTATATACTATAGATCTTGTCTTTCTATGCCTGGTTTATTTCACTTAATATAATGACCTCCATTTCTATCCGGGTTGTTGCAAATGAAAGAGTCTCATTCTTTCCAATGACTAAATAGTACTTCATTGTGTATAAGTACTACACTTTCTTTATCCACTCATCTGTTGATGGATGCTTAGGTTGCTTCCAAATATTGGCTATTGTGAACAGTGCTGCAAGAAACAGGCATGTGCATGTCTCTTTAACATACTGATTTCCTTTCTTTTGGGAATATACCTGGCAGTAGGATTACTGGATCATATAGTAGCTCTATTCTTGTATTGAGAAACCTCCAAATTGCACTCCATAGTGGCTGCACAGATCTAAGGAATAAGGAGACAATCTTAACTAAGTCTTGAAACTCAGAAACCACAAATAGCAATAGAGATATTTTGAGTACATTTGGGGGCAAATGTTACCACAAACGAAGTTAATAAATTAAATGTGAAATAAATGAATATGTGTAATAGAGGGCAAACAGAGAGTCAATGTCTATTACGAAGAGCTCCTACAATTGGACAAGAATAGTTGAAGGTCAAACAATTGATAGAAGAGCTATTACAAAGACCCAACAAATATGTGAAAAGATGCAAATTGAATTAACAATGCAATTTCATTTCATTTATCATTATTATTATTTTGAAATGGAGTCTCACTTCGTCACCCAGGCTGGAGTGCAGTGGCGTGATCTCGGCTCACTGCAACCTCCACCATCCAGGTTCAAGCGATTCTCCTGCCTCAGCCTCCTGAGTAGCTAGGTTAAAAGGTGCCCACCATAATTCCCGGATAGTTTTTGTATTTTGAGTAGAGACAAGGTTTCACCATGTTTCCCAGGCTGTTTCTGAACTCCCAACATCAGGTAATACACCTGCCTTACATTTATTTATTTATGAGTTAGTGTCTTGTTTTGTTGCCCAGGCTGGAATGCAGTGGCACAAACACAGCTCAGGATCACAGCTCACTGCAGCCTCAACCTCTCAGGCTCAAGAGAGCCTCCTGCCTTAGCCTCCTGAGTAGCTGGGACTACAAGCAAGCACCACCATGACCAGCATTTTTTTTTTAACTTTTGTAGAAATGGGGTCTTGCTGTGTTGCCCCAGCTGGTCTTGAACTCATTGGCTCAAGCGATCTTCCTGCCTCAGCCTCCCGAAGTACTGGGATTATAGGCATGAGCCACTGTGTCTGGCGAGATTTCACTTTATACCTACCAAATTAGCAAAAGTCAAAAGGATCAACAACTATTACTGGCAAGAACTCAAAGGAAAATATTCTATCATGCATTGATGTTCAAAATATAAAAGACTAAAGTCATTTCAGAAAGTAATATGGCAATGTCTCTTAAAAAATACATATGACCTTTGACTCAGTGCCCCAGTCTTGGAAATCTCTTTCTTAAAAATAAATCACCAGTATATAATGGTATGTGTACAAGAATGGCTATTGCTGTGTGGTTAATAGAGGGAAAAGACTGAGAAGAAATTGAAGCAGAAGAGGAATGATTGAATACGTATCTTCATAAACTGTAGACTAATATTCAGCCACTAAAAAGAAAGTACTGGCTGGGTACAATGGCTGACGCCTGTAATCCCAGCACTTTGGGAGGCCAAGGTGGGCGGATTACTTGAGTCCAGGAGTTTGAGACCAGCCTGGCCAACATGGTGAAACTCTATCTCTATTAAACATACAAAAATTTGCCAGACATGGTGGTACATGCCTGTAATCCCAGCTACTTGGGTGACTAAGGCATGAGATTCCTTGAACTTGAGAGGCAGAGACTGCGGTGAGCCAAGACGGCACCACTGCCCACACTCCAGCCTGGGCAAGCAACAGAACGAGACTCGGTCTCAAAAAAAAAAAAAAGATACCAAGGTGCCACTTGATTTGGAGGAATTTTTATATGAATGTTAAGGAAAAAATGATGCAAAAATGAGTGTGTAATATAATATGATGCATTTTTATGAAATAAACTATGATAAACACTCATATGTGTGTATACAATAACATAAGCTTGGTAAAGATTCACACCGGATAGTCAACATGACGTTTCTGTGTGCACATGTGTGGGTGCTCATGTGTTGGAGGGGTAATTGTGGGTGAGCATAGAGCAATGAAGTGAAAGGAGGAAAAATAGAAAAAATAGAAATAGAAATAGAAATAGAAAAAAAATAGAAATCATAGCAAAACATTTGCATTAGTAAAACTATATGTTTATGAAAACACATGAATCAACACACTTAAAATAGGTACATTAAAATAATTTTATAAATAAAGTTTTGGATGCTTCATGTTCATACTAAAAATACCTTTGGAATTTGAAGTTGATGTTTACAGATGTCTTTTTGTTTTAAGAGACTCAGGCTAAATAGAGGAAGCATTGTTTTCCTCTAGGAAGGATTTCAGGATCATGTAGTTCATAACTTCTGATCTGATTGCCAAGAAAATATCAGAACTTCAATCTGTGAAATCTGTCCTTTGTTTAATGTTCACATACACATACCCCCTCTCCATTGCCTTGTCTCAGACATAGACATCTGTCCAGCTTATTTCAAAAATGTTTGTTGTTGTTATGATTAGAGTGAGATATTCTACGGTTGTTACCGAAGCAATTAGAATATGATATAATGAAATTTGTCTTAGATAAAATTGTTAATTGCTTCGGATTTTTTTGGATCTGAGCAATTACCTTTAAAAAACAAATGAACAAACTCTGTTTTCCCCCTAGAATTTCAATAATGCCCACTTTTTCTCAGGACTGTTGCATCAGGCTCTGTTATACACTATTTACTACAAAGAGGTCCTGGATATGAAGTGCTTTGGGTACTGATGTAATTCAGAATGACTTAAAAGGCACAGCCCTTGCTAAATGAAAGGCAGCGTCTTGAATCAACAGGCTGGCTCAACAGTGCAGGAAAAATGCAGGGGTTATTTAAGTCTGAAACACACAAGGATAATGAACATGGCTGCTGCTCCTTACTCCTAAAAACCAAGTGAACAAACAAACGAACACAATCAGAAACCTTCTTTAGAAACATTGAGATTCTCTGGGGTTGTCAAAGAAATGGAGAGATTATTTGCCATTATGTTCATATACTAATGAGAAGAAAATGTAGCCAAAAAGATACAAGTGTAATTCAGGCACAATTTTAATCTAACAACCTTAAAAACCTGTTATTTGAAACTAACATACAGTATTTGAACCTCAACGAGTTTCATAGAAAATTAGTATGTACCTATGCAACAAGCTTGCATGTTCTTCACATGTACCCGAAAACCTAAAACGCAATAAAATATATATTAAAAGAAAAAGAAAGTTAACCTCAAGCCTTGTTGTTTATGTCTCTCTGTCTTGAATTCTAAGTGTACTCCAGTAGCCAACTTGCCTGCAGAATCAAAACATATAGGTCTTTAGAACCCAAAATATTAATTTTGTGAATTTCTTTGTCCCTACAATAAAACTTCAATGTATCTAGTTTGTGTGCATAGATGAACTATGAAACTGCATATATCTGCTTCCTTCTGGGACATTTGCTTTGTCTTTATATCCTCCAAGTGCACTGAGGGGCAGAAAGAAAATGCATGCAATTGAGCCAAAAGGATACCTTTCACCTGAAATGTACAGCCATAAAAAAGAATGAGATCGTGTCCTTTGCAGGAACATGGATGAAGCTGGAGGCCATTTTCCTTAACAAACTAATGCAGGAACAGAAAGCCAAATACTGCAGGTTCTCACTTATAAGTGAGAGCTAAATAATGAGAACACAAGGACACAAAGAGGGGAGCAACAGAAAGAAGAGACACAAAGAGGGGGCCTACTTGAGGGAGGAGGGAGAGGATCAGAAAAAATATCTATTAAGCACTAGGTCTAGTATCTGCGTGACAAAATAATCTGTACAACAAACCCCTGTGACACGAGTCTCCCAATATGACAAATCTGCACATGAACTCTTGAACCTAGCATAAAAGTTTTAAAAAAAGAAACAGAAAAAAAAAAACATTTTTTTTTAACCCTCTGCCTTTTAGATAATGGTGAGACTGTGTCTGCCTTGGTTCCAATGCCCTCCACTCCTTTCCTGAATCGCTGAAATCCACAGTCTTTTGGCAGTGGAGAAGTCCCTGCAAATTTTACCAGGTGGTTACACTCAGCACGATCAGTCCAAAATGCAAATTTTATCTTCACCTTAGAATTATTCATCTTAATTATTATTAAATATTTAAATCATTCTCTTTTATTTATTATTACTAAACAGTAAAACCATTCTCTTAATTTTCAGGATACGTTTAATTATTTTTACTTTTGATATGCAAGGCATGATGTGATTATGCTTCTGCCTGTCTCTTCACCTCACTTTCCATCACACACCTCAGATTCCCTTCCTATAGGGAACATTAAAACATACTGGATGTCGTCCTGCGTGGAGGCACTATACCCTTCTCACCTGATGCTGCTTGTTCTGCAAATGCTCTTTATTCATCTTGTAAACTCCTACTTCCTCAAAACAACTCTTTGTTTGTAACGTCTTCCAGAAAGCCTTTTTAGTGCTTAATTTTCAAGTAACAGATGTGATGTAGAATCAGGTTAAGGGAGAAAAAACAAGTTTTTAAATAAGGGTCCAGAAAGGACTAACATCAGAAATTAGAAAACCACCAAATCCTCTAGGAATCCTGGACTCTGCACTTCTCATTTTGTATCTATACTATTTCCTCTTTGTCAGTTACTTTTTCTGGTGTTGTTTGTTTGCTTATTTTTTTTGGTCACCATGGAGCATGAAATACAGTCTATAAGTCCTAGCTTTTCATCTATAAAATGGGTAATGAATCCTAATTCACTCAAAGTAATATTGTATAACTTATAGGAAATGATGCTTGTAAAGGGTTCAGCACATTCCTTGGCACATAAAAATATTAGTCATGTTATTAGGCAGATGGATCATTTGAATACTAAAGTTCTGGATACATTCTAATCAATTGAAGTGACATTATAAGAATTTGTATTAGGCCATTCTTGCATTGCTGTAAAGAAATACCCAAGACTGAATAATTTATAAAGAAAAGAGCTTTAATTGGCTCATGGTTCTGCAGGCTGTACGGGAAGCAAGGTGGTATCGGCTTCTGAGGAGCCCTCCGGAAGCTTCCAATCTTGATGCCGGGTGAACAGGGAGCAGACGTATCTAACAAGGCAAAAGCAGGAGCAAGAGAAAAAGAGGGGAGGTGTCACACACTTTTAAAGGAACAGATCCCAGGAGAACTCACTCAGTACCACAAGAACAGCAGCAAGGGGATGGTGCAAAACCATTCATGAGAAATCTGTCCCCATGATCCAATCATATCCCCCTAAACCCCACTTCCAATACTGGGGATTACAATTCAACAAGAGATTTGGGTCAGGACACAGAGAGATCCAATCTTTATCAGAATTCAGTACCAAATCAAGCAATCCACAAAAGTCAGTTGAGCAGTGTGTTTTTGTTTGTCTTTTTTTCTGTGTGTGTGTGTGCGTGTGAGATAAACTCTTGCTCTGTCGCCCAGTATGGAGTGCAATGGTACCATCTCAGCCCACTGCAAGCCCCTCCTCCTGGGTTCAAGCTATTCTAGTGCCTCAGCCTCCCGAGTAGCTGGGACTACAGGTGTGCACTACCATGCCAAGCTAATTTATATTTTTTAGTAGAGACAGGGTTTCTTCAGGCTGGCCAGGCTGGCCTTGAACTCCTGACCTCTATTGATCCACCCACTTCTGCCTCCCAAAGTGCTGGGATTACAGGCGTGAGTCACGGTACCTGACTGAACAATGCATTTTGCCAGACACGGTGGGAACAAAATATAAAAACCAAATGAGTCTATTTTGAAGTTGGAATAATGTTTCCATTTGCCAAAAGGGAAGAAAAGTGGGTTCTGGAAACCAGAATAATGTGCCTGATGGAATTCCTCAGCAAAATTCTAAAGCAGATGACAGAGGGAAAGCCTGGGACACACACAAGGAAGCTGTGCCATTGAGTGATGGAATGAGTTCACCAAGAAACAAGCCAAACCTCATTTCCTTTGTACACAGTGTTAATGAAACTAGCAGGTAACGGATTTCATAGGTTGAGAGAATTTTAAATTCAGCGAGGTATTTAACAAAGTATTTCATTACATCTTTGTGAACAAAATTGTTAGATTAGTAGCTATTTGAATGGTATTACTCAATGAATGATGAATTAGTATCAACTACACATATCCAACAGTGAGCACAAGGGCCCTGTAATTTGCCTACGTTTGCTCATTTAATCCCCACAATAATCCTGTAAAGCAGATAGCACGGTATTAGCTCCACTGCTACAACGAGGACATGGAAACACAGCAATGGGAAGAACCTTGTGAAGTCTCATAACTAGCAAATCAGAAAACTTTCCTGGAAAAATCCAGCTCTATCAAACACTATGTAACCTTGGGTAAATTATTCGATCACTCTGAAACTAAGTTTCCTCATGGGGGAATTGAGGATAATAATGCTTACAGACAGGAATGTCATGGCGATAGGTTGCTTTCGTTCATTCATTTATTTAGCAAATACCAAGTATTATTCAAGGTACTAGGGATACAAAGTTGAGAGTCGGTTGCCAGTGGAGACAGACAAACAGGGAGGAAGAGAGACATCTAATAACAAACAAATGAACAAATAAGTATCAATTGAAAAATGCTTTAGTACAATAAAACAAAAGTACCAGCCCTGTGAGACATAAAAGCGCTTAGAAAATGCTTCAAGAACTACCTATTTGGTATTATGCTAACTACCTGGGTGATGGGATCATTTGTACCCCAAACCTCAGTGTCACGCAATATACTCATGTAACAAACCTGCACAGATACCCCCGAATCTAAAATAAAAGTTGAAATCA
>PVKP010020002.1:0-41433 GCA_004027715.1 Plecturocebus donacophilus | reverse complement strand
GCTCACTGCAACCTCTGCCTCCTGGGTTCAAGGGATTCTCCTGCCTCAGCCAATGGAGTAGCTGGGATTACAGGCACCTGCCACCACTCCCAGCTAATTTTTGCATTTTTAGTAGAGACGGAGTTTCACCATATTGGCCAGGCTGGTCTTGAACTGACCTAGTGATCCGTCCACCTCGGCCTCCCAAAGTGCTGGGATTACAGGCATGAGCCACTATGCCTGGTGCCTAGTTCCTATTCACTGGTCATGGATGGGAGCTATGGAACCTTTCCCCACAATACATGCTGGCCCCGTCAGAACGTGAGGGTTAAGGTGCCTAAGAGATGGTTCCTCTGTGCTCCACACCCATATCATCCATCTTAGTCCACTGCCAGACAACTTCCAGGAAAGACAGTGGCTGTAGTCTAGCTGAAAAAACACTAAAGTAAGAGACAGAAGACCCCAGGACTCTTTTGACTCAGCCACTAACAACTTAGCATGGCCTTGGGAAAAAAAGAAGCTGGAGTGACCATGCCTGTAATCCCAGCACTTTGGGAGGTTGATAAGGGAGGATTGCTTGAGCCCAGGAGTTTGAGAGCAGCCTGGGCAACATAGCAAGACCCTATCTCTATAAAAAAATTCAAAAAATTATCCAGGTGTGGTGGTGTCCCCCTGTAGTCCCAGCTACTCTGGAGGCTAAAGTGTGAGGATCACTTGAGTCCCAGAGGTCAAGACTGCAGTGAGCCAAGATCATGCCACTGTACTCAAGCTTGGGCTTCAAAGTGAGACACTGTCTCAGAAAAAAAAAGCTGGAGCTTTTGTTTTCTCCTTTGTAAAAGGTGGATGATATTATCTCCTCCACAGTGTTACTCAGAGGATGGAAATACAATTTTTTTTGCCTCTCCTTTTAGAAATACAATTAGATAGGCATAGTGGCCAGGCGAGGTGGCTCATGCCTGTAATCCCAGCACTTGGGAGGCTCAGGCAGGTGGATGACCTGAGGTCAGGAGTTCAAGACCAGCCTGGCCAACATGGTGAAATCTTGACTCCACTAAAACTACAAAAATTAGCCCAGTGTGGTGGCATGTGCCTACAGTCCCATCTACTTGGGAAGCTGAGGCAGAAGAATTGCTTGAACTAGGGAGGTGGAGTTTGTAATGAGCCGAGATCATCCCATGGCACTCCATCCTGGGTGACAGAGCGAGACTCCATCTCAAAAAAAAAAAAAAAGCCAAATGTGGTGGCTCACGCCTGTAATCCCAGTACTTTGGGAGGCTGAGGTGGGTGGATCACCTGAAGGCAGGAGTTCAAGACCAGCCTGACCAACATGCAGAAACCTCATCTCTACTAAAAATATAAAATTAGGCAAGTATGGTGATGCATGCCTGTAATCCCAGTTACTTGGGAGGCTGAGGAAGGAGAATCACTTGAACCTCAGAAGTGGAGGTTGCAGTGAGCTGAGACTGCACTCCAGCATGGACAACAAGAAGGAAACTCTGTCTCAAAAATAATAATAATAATTAGACATGCATAGTGCACAAGATAATGTCAGGTGACACCTGTGCCACCACTTAATACCACTCTGAGTCCAGACAGACAATGTAGGTCTCTGTGCCTCAGTTTTTCCACCTGTCAAATAGGAACCATATGAGGATGTACTCCTAAGATGATGTTCAAGGCTAAATAATGTAAGCTACAAACGTGCATAGACCAGCACCTCCTGTATTTTAAATACTCTTCCCTTTTGGCTGTTGGTGTTACTGTTATTATTTTACTAACTGGAGTGATTTCTAGTCTGCAAAACAAAGGATCAGAAGTTTGTGAACAAGACCATTATTTCTTACCAACTGATTGATAACCCCACTTTTACCAACTGATTGATAACCCCACTTTTTCTTTTCTTTTTTTTTTTTTTTTTTTTTTTTTGAGTCAGAGTCTCACTCCCCCACCCAGGCTCAAGCGATTCTCCTGCTCAGTCTCATGAGTAACTGGGATTATAGGCACCCACAATGAGACCCGGCTAATTTTTGTATTTTTAGTAGAGACGGTGTTTCACCATGTTGGTCAGGCTGATCTCAAACTCCTGACCTCACGTGATCCACCCACCTTGGCCTCCCAAAGTGCTGAGATTACAGGCATGCGCCACTGCCCCCAGCCCATAACCCTAGTTTCTTTTTACCAACTTTGATTACAGAACTTGGCACGGTGCCCAGATTCCCATAATCCAAATTGTCCTCCCTAATTATAACTGCCAGTTTATTTTCATGTAAGAAAAACAAAACAATACAAAACAAAAATTGAAATGCTGGCCATTTCTGTGGACAAAAAGATAAGTATAGCCAGGTGTGGTGGTGGCTCATGCCTGTAATTCCAGCACCTGGAGAGGCTGAGGTGGGCAGATCACTTGAAGCCAGGAGTTTGAGACCAGCCTGACCAACATGGTGAATCCCCCTCTCTACTAAAATCACAAAAATGAGCCAGGCAGGGTGGCATGCATCTGTAGTCCCAGCTACTCAGGAGGCTGAGGCAGGAGAATCGCTTAACCCAGGAGGCAGAGGTTGCAGTGAGCGGAGATCATGCCACTGCACTCCAGCTTGGGCAACAAGATTAGAACTCCATCTCAAAAAAATGAAAAAAAGTAATGTGACTACTGTTTTCTGGTTATAATCACAGAATTCATGTGGAAAAGCTAAGCAATATGAAAAAATAGAGTTAAAGTTTTTAAAAATTACCCCAAATTGGATCAGCAAACCTTTTTTTTTTTTTTTCTCTTGAGACAGACTAGGTCTTGCTGTTGCCCAGGCTGATGTGCAGTGGCACAATCACAGATGACTGCAGCCTTGACCTCCTGGGCCCGCTCTGTGCTCCTGCCTTCCGAGAAGTTGGGACTACAGGTGCACACTCCTACACCCAGCTATTTTTTAAAAAATTGTTTTTGGCCAGGCGCGGTGGCTCACACCTATAATCCCAGCACTTTGGGAGGCCGAGGTGGGTGGATCACGAGGTCAAGAGATCGAGACCATCCTGGCCAACATGGTGAAACCCTGTCTCTACTAAAAATACAAAAAAATTAGCTGGGCATGGTGGCACGTGCCTGTAGTCCCAGCTACTGGGGAGGCTGAGACAGGAGAATTGCTTGAACCTGGAAGGTGGAGGTTGCAGTGAGCCGAGGTCGTGCCACTGCACTCCAGCCTGGTGCCTAGTGATGGAGTGAGACTCTGTCTCAAAAAAAAAAAAAATTGTTTTTGTAGAGGTGAAGTCTTGCTTTGTTGCCCAGGCTGGTTTCGAACTTCTGGCCTCGAGTGATCCTCCCACCTCAGCCTTCCAAAAATGCTGAGATTACAGGCATGACCTTATTTGGAGACCGGGTTGTTACAGAGGTCCTCAAGTTAAAATGGGTCATGAAGGTGGGGCCCTGATCCCATGTAACTGGTGTCGTTACTAAAAGGGAAATTTGCCAGTAAAAGAAAAAGAAAGAATACCATATTTTTTTCTTGAGACGGTCTTGCTCTGTTACCCAGGCTGGAGTGTAGTGGTGTGATCATAGCTCAATGCAGCCTCAATCTCCTGGGTTCAAGTGATCCTCCCACCTCAGCCTCTTGAGTAGCTGGGACTACAAGTGTATTCTACCATGTCCAGCTAATTTTCTGTATTTTTTGTAGAGACGGTATCTCACTATGTTCCCCAGGCTGGTCTTGAACTTCTGGGCTCAAGCAATCCTGCCTCAGCCTCCCAAAGTGCTGGGATTATAGGCGTGAGCCACTGTGCCTGGCCAAAGGGAAATTTGCACACAGAGACAGACATGCATAGAAGGACAACGGCCACTATAAGTCAAGAGATGCCCAAGCCAGGAGAGAGGCTGGGACAGATTCTTCCCCAGAGCCTCCAGAGGGAGCCCGGCCTGCAGATACCCGACTTTACACTTCCAGCCTTCCAAGTGGGAGGCAACAATTTTTTATTTTATTTATGTATTTATCTATTGAGACGGTCTCACTCTGTCACCCAAGCTGGAGTGCAGTGGCATGATCTCAGCTCACTGCAGCCTCAGCCTCCCTGGCTCAAGCAGTCCTCCCATCTCAGGCTCCTGAGTAGCTTGGGAACACAGGCACATGCAACCATGCCTAGCTAATTTTTTTTTTTTTCTGATATGGATTCTTGCTCTGTCCCCCAGTCCGGAGTAAAGTGGTGCGATCTCAGCTCACTGCAACCTCCACCTTCTGGGTTCAAGCAGTTCTCCTGCCTCAGCCTCCTGCGTAGCTAGGTTACAGGTGTGCACCACCACATCCAGATAATTTTTGTATTTTTAGTAGAGACGGGGTTTCACCTTGTTGGCCATGCTGGTCTCAAACTCCTGACCTCAAGTGATCCTCTCACTCATGCTCCCAAAGTACAGGGATTACAGAGATGAGCCACGGCATCTGGCCTGAGACAACACATTTGTCTTGTTCTAAGCCACTTAGTTTGTGGCACTTCGTTACAGCATCCCCAGCAAAGTGATACCAAAGGAGTAATCCATTTCATTGTTAAAGGACACAGAAGCTCATGCCCTCGGTCATTCATGAATGTGTAATTAGGTTTTGGTCAGGAGCAGAGGCTTATGCCTGTCATCCCAGTACTTTGGAAGGCTGAGATGGGAGGATCACTTGAAGTCCAGAGTTTGAGGCCAGCCTGGTCGACATGGTGAGACTCCATCTCCACACACACACAAATACTAGTTGGGCATGGTAGCATGCACCTGTAATCCCAGCTACTTGGGAGGCTGAGGTGGGAGGATTGCTTGAGCCTGGGAGTAAGAGTCCGCAGTGAGTTATGATTGTACCACTGCACTGTAGCCTGGACAACACAGGAAGTCCCTATCTCTAAAAAAAAAAAAATAATAAAGGTCAGGGGTTTGATTTTGTGTTTTTGTTGTTGTTACTGTTGTTTTTTGAGATGGAGTCTCGCACTCTGCCCAGGCTGGATTGCAGTGGTTCAATTTCGGCTCACTGCAACCTCCACCTCCTGTGTTGAAGTGATTCTCCCACCTCAGCCTCCCGAGTAGCTGGGATTACAGGTGTGCACCACCACACCCGGCTCATTTTTATATTTTTAGTGGAGATGGGGTTTCACCATGTTGGCCAGGCTGGTCTCAAACTCCTGACCTCTGGAGATCCGCCCCCCTCGGCCTCCCAAAGTGCTGGGATTACAGTTGTGGGTCACTGCGCCCGGTCGATTTCATGTTTTGGCTGGGTTGGGTCTGGTAGGTGTATGGTTAATAAACCAGGTCTAAATATTTCTAGGCTACTGGTGGGTCAGGCATGCACTGACAACAATGTTGTGGATGGTGACATTGGCTTCGAACATGGAAGAAAACAAGGTCTGGTCTCCTTTTTTCACCCGGACAGTGTCGACGAGCTGACCTAGGAGATAACAGAACAGGTACATGAGACCCCGTGTACATCCTGGGAAAGGGGATGAAAACTGCTGGGACCCCAGCCCCCCCCCCCACCACCCAGCCCACCCGGCCAGTGGCTCTTCCATGTTCCTTATAGCTTTTGAGAGGTTCGCTATTCAAAGGAAGATGAATCAAGGAAAGTACAGGGCTGGGGCACAATTTTGTCAAACATGAAAAGCAATATGCTTTGGTTTAAGAAAACCCATGTCCGGGCATGGTGGCTCACGCCTGTAATCCCAGCACTTTAGGAAGCTGAGGTGGGAGGATCACTGAAGGTGGGGAGTTTGAGGCCATCGTGGCCAGCATAGTGAAACCCCATCTCTACTAAAAATACAAAAATTAGCCAGATGTGGTGGCACATGCCTATAGTCCCAGCTGCTCGAGAGGCTGAGGCTGGAGAATTCTGGGAAGCAGAGGTTGCAGTGAGCCAAGACCACACCATTGCACTCCAGCCTAGGTGACAGAGTGAGACTCCATCTAAAAAATAAAAAATAATAAAATGAAAAAACCTGATCCTTCTGCCAGGCATAGGGGTGCATGCCTGTAATCCCAACACTTTGGGAGGTTGAGGTGGGCACATCACTTGAGGTCAGGAGTTCAAGATCAGCCTGGCTAACATGGTGAAACCTTGTCTCTACTAAAAATACAAAAATGAACTGGGCATGGTTCCATGTGCCTGTAATCCCAGCTACTTGGGAGATGGAGGCAGAAGAATCGCTTGAACCCAGAAGGTGGAGGTTGCAGTGAGCTTAGATCTCACCACTGCACTTCAGCCTGGGGGACAGAGCCAGACTCCATCTCAGAAAAGAAAAGAAAAGCCAACTTGACCCCTCTTAGTCTTCTCTATAAGCAGGCTCAAAGGGATGGCCGTGGAGTTTTTGGTCAACCACGGGCTTGAACACAACAGAATGTCTTCTAATACAAGTGACTACTATAAGGAATAAAACAAGTTGGGTTTGGCGGCTCCCATCTGTAATCCCAGCACTTTGGGAGGCTGAGGCTGGAGGATCACTTGAGCCCAGCTGTTTGAGACCAGCCCGGGTAATAGGGTGAAAGCTCATCTCTACAAAACATAGGTTAGTCATGCAGGGTGGTGCACCTGTGGTCCCAGCTACTGGGAGGCTGATGCAGGAGGACTGCTTGAGCCTGAGAGGTGGAGGCTGCAGTGAGCCACAGTTGCACCATTGCACTCCAGCCTGGATGAGAGCGAGACCCTGTTTAAAAAAAAAAAAAAAAAATCCCATCGTGAGGATAAAACAGACTGAGTACAGTGGCTCGCAGCTGTAATATCTGGACTTTGGGAGGCTAAGGCAGGAGAACTGCTTAGAGCCTGGAGTTTGAGACCAGCATGGGTAACATAGAGGGACCCAGTCTCTACAAAAAACACAAAAAAATTAGCCAGGCATGGTGGCACATGCTTGTAGCCAGCTACTTGGGAGGCTGAGGTGGGAGGATCGTTTGAATCCAAGGAAGATGGAGGCTGCAGTGAGCCATGATGGCACCACTGCATTCCAGCCTGGGTGCAGTAGTACAGTCAGGACTCAGCACAGCCTGCACCTCCACAGAGTGAGACCCTGTCTCAAAAAGAAAAAAGGCTCGGGGCTCATGCCTGTAATCCCAGCACTTTGGGAGGCTGAAATGGGCAGATCACAAGGTCAGGAAATCAAGACCATCCTCATCAACATGGTGAAACTCCATCTCTGCTAAAAATACAAAAAAAATTAGGTGGGTGTGGTGGTGCACGCCTGTAGTCCCAGCTACTCGGGAGGCTGAGGCAAGAGAATTGCTTGAACCCAGGAGGCAGAGATTGCAGTAAGCCGAGATTGTGCCACTGCACTACAGCCTGGTATTACAGGTGCATGCCACTAGGCCTGGCTAATTTTTGTATTTTAGTAGAGATGGGGTTTCACCATGTTAGCCAGGCTGGTTTCCAACTCCTGACCTCAGGTGATCTGCCCACCTCAGCCGCCCAAAGTGCTGGGATTGTAGGCATGAGCCACCGTGCCCAGCCGATGTTTTTTCAAGCATTTAAAAATATAAAACCAATAACTATTCTTGTTTATTATACAGCTCATGGGCTGCATAAAAACAGGTGAGGCATCTGTGTGTCTCCCATGTAGATACTAAATGCCATGGTTTCCAGAGCCCTGGCTAGATGTTTGTTTGCTTGTTTGTTTGAGACCGCATCTCTCTCTGTTGGCCAGGCTGGTGGAGTGGTGTGATCTCAGCTCACTGCAACCTCCACCTCCCAGGTTCAAGCAATTCTTGTGCCTCAGCCTCCCTAGTAGCTGGGATTACAGGCACTACCACACCCAGCTAACTTTTCATATTTTTAGTAGAGATGGGGTTTCACTATGTTGGCCAGGTGCTCTCAAGCTCCTGGCATCAAGTGATCTGCCTATCTCGGCTTCCCAAAGTGCTGGGATCACAAGCATGAGCCCTGGCCAGGTATATTTAAGGTATAACGGCATGTGGAGGCTGAGGTGGGAGGATCACTTGAGGCCAGGAGATCAAGAGTAACTTGGGCAATATACTGATCAGAGAGCTTCTATCACTACAAAAAAAATTTTTTTTTAATTAACTGGGCATGTTGGTGGTGCACACCTATAGTCCTACTTCTTGGGAAGCTGAGGCAGAAGGATCACTTGAGCCCAGGAGTTCAAGGTTACAGTGAGCTGTGATCACGCCACTGAATTCCAGCTCTGAGGCACAGCAAGACCCTCTTTCTAAAAATGGTAAAAAAAAATTTGTTTTGTTTCTTGAGACAGAGTCTTGCTGCATCACCCAGGCTGGAGTACAGTGGTGCAATCTCAGCTCACTGCAACCTCTGCCTCCTGGGTTCAAACAATTCTCCAGCCTCAGCCTCCTGAGTATCTAGGATTACAGGCATGTACCACCAGGTCTGGCTAATTTTTGTATTTTTAGTAGAGACCAGGTTTTACCATGTTGGCTAGGCTGGTCTCGAACTCCTGACCTCAGATGATCCACCCATCTCGACCTCCCAAAGTGCTGAGATTACAGGTGTGAGCCACTGTGCCTGGCCTTGTAAAAAATGTTAGTGGCATTTTTATTATAATTGAATACTTCAAAAAAAATCAAATGCGCATGCATATGATTGTTTATGCCAGGACCTTTTCTAATGTTTTCATCTTGTATTCCAGGGCCTTGCAAACAATAGGTGCTTAGCAAGTGCAATAGAATGCACTCAGCCAGTGCTTGATGTGCAGTGCGTACATGTCATCATTAGGAAGAAAGAGATGGAGAGAGGAAGAACACGGGAAAATTCAGGGCAGTTGATCAGGTTGACCCCATCATTGCTAAAAATCAGAGGAGACCAGGCCATGCATGGTGGCTCATGCCTGTAATTTCAGCACTTTAGGAGGCTGAGACAGGTGGATCATTTGAGGTCAGGGGTTCAAGACCAGCCTGGCCAACATGGCAAAACCTCATGTCTACTGAAAATACAAAAATTAGCCAGGCATGGTGGCAGACACCTGTAATCCTAGCTACTAAGGAGGCTGAGGCAGGAGAATCGCTTGAACCTCGGAGGTGTAAATTGCAGTTAGATGAGATTACACCACTGTACTCCAGCCTGAGGGACAGAGCAAGACTCCACCTCAAAAAAAAAAAAAAAACTCAGAAGACCAAGATGCCCGCAGATAATGCACCGTGTCACTTTCCACTTTCCCTGTGCACTTCTCCTGCCCCTTGGTAAACAGCTCCTAACATCACCATGAGATCCTGGTGAAGGAGGGGTGGATACTGGGGTTGCTACCGTTTAATGAACCATTTTTCCCCCAGAGAGAGATGTTCAGCTTCTGTCACATTCCTTTGAGTGCTTTTCCAACCCCCGCTGAGGGCTGTTTACCCTCAGGGCACTTCTCCATGGAGCCACCAGGTGGCGCCATTGCCGCATAAATGAAACAAACTGACCCAAGATGAGAAAACTATTTTCTTTGAGCTGGGTAGGGTGGCTCAAACCTGTAATCCTAGCACTTAGGGAGGCTGAGGTGGGTAGATCACTTGCCAGGAGTTCGAGACCAGCCTGGCAACATGGTGAAACCCTGTCTCTACTGAAAATACAAAAATTAGCCAGGCATAGTGATGCATGCCTGTAATCCCAGCTACTCGGGAGGCTGAGACAGAATTGGCCGGGAAGCGGAGGTTGCAGTGAGCCAAGATCGTGACACTGCACTCCAGCCTGGGTAACAGAGCAAAAATCCATCTCAACAAAAATAGTATTCCTAAGGACTGAGAGGGGAAACTGAGGCACACAGACTGGAGTTGGGGTGGGGCTTGGTGAGAGAATGGATTCAAGTAACCTGTGAAGGACTCTCAAAAAGTCACAGCAACTTAAAAATTATTTATTCTACCTCCCACTTCCACATTTTCCAGATATAGAAACCAAAGCTGAGAGGGGGAAGATAACTATCCCAAAAGCAGCACGTTGGTGGGGAGCAGGGTTGCCAGAGAAAACAGGACATTCAGTGAAGTGAGAGTTTCAGACTCTAAGTGTATGTCCCAAATAATGCAAGACTTAGACTAAAACCTTCTTCACTCTTTGTCTTCAAATGTAACTGGGCATCTGTATGATGATTTGCTAAGTCTGACAACCCTCATGAGAGTGAAATGAAGAGTAGGAAGATTATTAAATGTAATAAGCAAACATGCAAAATGAGGACAACTGTGTTCCCATTTTGCAGACAAGGGAATTGCATGTTAGAGAGGCAACTTGCCCCAAGGCCACACTCACAAGCGTCAGAGTCAGGATTTGAACCTGGTCCTGATTCCAGAGGTCTCAACTTCATTGTGGGCGGGAATACCCCTCACTCCCACTCCTGTGTGTGCAAGTTCTGTCTTGAATATAACCCTCTCCCCATCGTGTAAGTGGGCCATTCCCCTCCCTGACACTGAGGGACCCGTCTTCAGCAGGAGCCTCCTGACCCACTGGACCCCCATGAGCCCAGATCCCTGGAACACTTCCCGCTTCCTAAAGGGCCCTGCAGGAAGCGCCCGTAGGGGCTGATGGCCTCGCTCTCCCTAGACAGGAAATTCCGCAGCGGCACGGGCCACTCACTATGGCAGACTCAGCATCTAGTTAGTGCTCGGCAACAGAAGGTGCTGGGTAAGTGTTTGAGAACTATGGAAGAAAGGAGGAAGGGGAGAAGGGAAGGAGAGAGGAAGGGAAAAAGGAAGGGAGGAGAGGAAGGAGGGAGGCGAGGAGAGAAAAGCAGGGAGGGAAGGAAAGATAGGAAAGGGGAGGACAGACGGAGGGAAGGAGGGAAGGAAAGAGCTGAGAGAGGAAGAGAAGGGATGAGGGAGGGAAGAAAGGGAGGAGGGAAGGAAAAAAGGAGAGGGAAGAAATAAAGGGCAGGAGAGCAGAAGAAAGGAGTAGGGAAGAAAGGAAAGAAAGGCGGGAGTGAGGGAGGAAGGGAAGAGGGTTGGAGGGAAGGAACTTACTTCCTCTCTAGGCCCAGCTGTCCTAATGTCCGTCTGTCACCTGGACTGTTTCTCCAGACTCCTGTGTGGCCTCCTCCAGACACGGTGGCTAACACCTGTAATCCCAGCACTTTGGGAGGCTGAGGTAGGTGGATCACCTGAGGTCAGGAGTTCAAAACCAGCCTGGCCAACATGGCAAACTGCTATCTCTATTAAAAACAAAGATTAGCTGGGCGTGGTGGCAGACCCCTATAATCCCAGCTACTCCAGAGGCTTGGGCAGGAGAATCGCTTGAACCCGGGAGGCAGAGATTTCAGTGAGCAGAGATCATGCCACTGCACTCCAGCCTGGTAACAGAGCAAGACTCTATCTCAAAAAAATAACAAAAAATCTTCTTCAGGCAGCTACCCTCTGATGATGTCCCCAATGCTGGTGAAGCATGGGAGACCCCAAACTCCTTCCTGACCCTAAAATGCCAAGTGACCCTACCCATGCACTCCTCTGGCCACACTGAATGTCCTCCGAGTCATGCTGCTCCCTGTGCCTGGGTTTTTGCTGGCCGCTGTCTCAAAGCCCTCCCCTCCCTCTTCCCCAGCTCCATCCCCCCATCCTCTGCCTGCTCAGCACCCACATCCTGGTCATTTAATGTGTAGCTCAGGCTGTCATCCCAGCACTTTAGGAGGCCAAGGGCAGTGGATCACTTGAGCCCAAGAGCTTGAGGCCAGCCTGGGCAACATAGTGAGACCCCAACTCCACAAAAAATGTAAAAGGAAGAAAAAAAGATGTAGCTCACGCATCACCCACTTCCAGGTAGCCTTCCTGATGGCGCCATCAGGGCTCAGTGGCTGCCTCTGTTCTCTGAGCATCAGAGGCTGCCTCCTTGGGGTGATTATCCCGGGGTCAGCTCCTGCAGGAGTTCAGGCACAGGATGATGGTGGATGGATCAGGATGGAGGTCGGAGACCCTGAGAGGCAGACAGCTTTGGGACACACTTGGTGAGATCAGTGGGATTTGCTGCAGGGTGGCTGTCAAGGTGCAGGGGAGAATTCTGGACTGGCCCTGTCTTCATCTCTCTCTTCTCTCCAATCCCAGGAGAGCAAATGAGGCAGAAGGACTTGCAGGCTCGGCTCACCAGTTCCATCCTCAGAAACTCAAGGATCACCAACTTCCATGGCTGGAAGGGAGCCTTTCTGGACAGAGTCCTGGGCATCTGGGGCCAGGAGCTGGGCACCTTGCAGACCTCCGGCCTCCTTTTGTCCGTGTTGCTGGTATCCTTCCAAGCATCTGCATTTCTGGTTATGTCACTCTAGTCTCTATGTTAAGCAGGACTGGGGAAGGAGTGTGGGGGTCGGGGGTTGAGGTAAGTGGGGCCTCCCAGATCCTACCACCCTGTCCATCAAAATCCACACATTCGGGATCCTGTGCTCTCGGGGTTCCTGCTGTCTTCTGTGTGAATGAATTAATCACATCATTCTGGTGAAGGTGGCAGCGGCTGATGAGGTCTGCTCTTCTGAGAGTTCCAGGCTTCTACTGATGTGGGGAGGAGGGTTCAGGTGCAGGTGGACTGCAGAGGTAGAATCTGGGGTCTGAGTGGCTTCCCTGCTGCTGGCCAGCAGATGTCCACAGTCACCCTGTCACCAACGTGATCCTTGTCCTGCCATTCTGTAATTTATTTCTGATGGCTGTCAGAACAAACTTCCTAAAGCACAGCTTTTGGAAGAATTTTTAAATGTTGATACATAGTCCAGGCACAGTGACTCACACCTGCCATCCCAGCTCTTAGGGAGGTGGAGGTGGCTTGAACCCGGGTGGCAGAGATTGCAGTGAGCCGAGATTGTGCCGCTTCCCTCCCGCCTGAGTGACAGAGAAGACTTCATCTCAAAAAAAAAAAAAAAAAACGAAACAAAAGGACCACAAGTGGCACCAACACCTAGAGCCCTTCCGTGCTGCTCTCCCCAAGAGTCCCCAGGCTCAGCCCTCATGTCTGTCACCTTCACAGAGAGGCCTTTCCTGACCACCTTCACCAACACAGCACCTCTACTCCTGCTAGTGCACCCAACACCGGCACTTTTCTCTTTACTTTTTTTATTTTTGAAGGCAGAGTCTTGCTCTGTTTTCCAGGCTGGAGTGCAGTGGTACAATCTCAGCTCACTGCAACCTCCACCTCCCAAGTTTAAGCAATCCTCTCACCCCAGCCTCCTGAGTAGCTAGGATTACAGGCAGGTGCCACCACGCCTGGCTCATATATATATTCTTTTTTTGTACTTTTAATAGAGATGGCATTTCACCATGTTGGCCAGGCCAGTCTTGGACTCCTAACCTTAAGGAATTTATCCACCTTGGCCTTCCAAAGTGCTGGGATTACAGGCGTGAGCCACCACACCTGGCCACACCTGCTTTAGTGTTTATTCTTCATAGTGCTTTCCACCCGATGTGCTGTCTGTGTTAATGGTTTGTTTATGGATTGCCTCTTTCCCCCTCATTAGAATGATGGATCCATTAAGAGAGCAGCAACTTTGTTTTGCTCACTGCTGTTTCCCCAGAGCCTGGAACCCTGCCAGGTATATGATAACCAGGCAGTAGTTATTAGTGGAATGAATGAATCTAAGAATGAATGAATGGCCAGGTGCTGTGGCTCTTGCCTGTAATTCCAGCACTTTGGGAGGCCGAGGTGGGTGGATTGCTTGAGTTCAGGAGTTCGAGACCTGTCTGGACAACATGGTAAAACCCCATCTCTACTAAAAATACAAAAATTAGCTAGAAATGGTGGTGCACACCTGTAATCCCAGCTACTCGGGAGGCCGAGGCAAGAGAATTGCCTGCACCCAGGAGGTGGAGGTTGCAGTGAGTCAAGATCATGCCACTGCACTCTAGCCTGTCAGAAAGAGCGAGACTCTGTCTCAAAAATAAATAAAAATAGTTTTAAAAAAAAGAATGAAAGACAAGAAGGCCTAGATAGAAGGAATAAGTTATAGTAATCAATAGTGCACAAGGGAAATTACAATGAATGAGAATTTACTTGCATATTTCAAAATAGCTAGAAGAGAAGGATTTTCGTGTTCCCAAAACAAAAGATAAATATTTGAGGTAGTGACTGTCTCAGTTACCCTGGTTTGATCATTACATATTGTCTACAGCTGGGGTCCCCAACCTCCCTGGCCACAGATCAGTACCAGTCTGTGGCCTGTTTCTGTTGTTTTTGGGGTTTTTTTGAGACAGAGTCTCACTCTGTGCAGTGGTGCAATTTCAGGTCAATGTAACCTCCATCTCCAAGGTTCAAGCAATTCTCCTGCCTCAGCCTCCTGAGTAGCTGGGATTACAGGCATTTACTACCACACCCGGCTGATTTTTGTATTTTTAGTAGAGACAGGGTTTCACCATGTTGACCAGGCTAGTCTCGAACTCCTTTATTCAGGTGATTCACCTACCTCAGCCTCCCAAAGTGCTGGGATTACAAGTGTGAGCCATCATGCCAGGCCTTTTTTTTTTTTTTTTTTTTCTGAGATGGAATTTCACTCTTGTTGCCCAGGCTGGAATGCAATGGCATGATCTTGGCTCACCACAACCTCCACCTCCCGGATTCAAGTGACTTTCCTGCCTCAGACTCTTGAGTAGCTGGGATTACAGGTATAAGCCACACACCAGGCTAATTTTTGTATTTCTAGTAGAGACAGAGTGTCTCCATGTTGGTCAGGTTGGTCTCAAACTCCTGACCTCAGGTGATCCACCAACCGCGGTCTCCCAGAGTGCTGGGATTACAGGCATGAGCCATTGAACCCGGCTCACCTGTTAGAAACTGGGCAGGCAGCACAGCAGGTGAGCAGCTGGTGGGCAAGGGAGGCTTCATCTGTGTTCACAGCCACTCTTGTTGGCATCACTGCTTGAGCTCCACCTCCTGTCAGATTGGTGGCAGGGTTAGAGTCTCATAGAAGTGCAAACCCCACTGTAAACAGCACATGCGAGGGAGCTGGGCTGCATGCTCCTCATGAGAATCTAATGCCTGATGATCTATAACTGTCTCTCCTCGTAGCTGGAAGGGACCATCTGATTTGAGGAAAACAAGCCCAGGACTCCCACTGATTTTACGTTATGGTGAGATGTGGATTTTATTATATATACAATGTAATAATAATAGAAGTAGGTCAGGTGCAGTGGCTCATGCCTGTCATCCCAGCAATTTGGGAGGCTGAGGCAGGTGGATCACCTTAGGTCAGGAATTCCAGACCAGCCTGGCCAACATGGTGAAACCCCGTCTCTACTAAAAGTACAAAAACTAGCCAGGCATGGTGGCAGGTGCCTGTAATCCCAGCTACTTGGGAGACTGAGGCAGGAGAATTGCTTGAATCCAGAAGCAGAGGTTGCAGTGAGCCAAGATCACAGCATTTGGGAGGCTAAAGTGGGTGGATCACCTGAAGTCAGGAGTTCGAAACCAGCCTGGCCAAATGGTGAAACCCCATGTCTAATAAAAATACAAAAATTAGCTGGGTGTGGTGGTAGGTGCCTATAATCTGAGCTAGTTGGGAGGCTGAGGCAGAAGAATTGCTTGAATTCAGGAGGTGGAAGTTGCAGTGAGCTATCTTGTCCCTGCATTCGAGCCTGGGTAATAGAGCAAGATCCTGTCTCAAAACAAAAAACAAACAGGCAAGCTAGTTACAATGGCTTATACCTGTAATCTCAGAACTTTGGGAGGCCAAGATGGGAGGATCACTTGAGGCTAGGAGTTCCAGGTAAACCTGGGCAACATAGCAAGACCCCATCTCTACAAAACATTTTTAAAAAAAATTATCCAGGCACAGTGGCATGTGCCTGTAGACTCAGCTACTCAACAGGCTGATGTAAGAGGATTTCTGGAGCCCAGGAGGTTGAGGTTGCAGTGAGCCATGCTTGTGCCACTGAACTCCAGCCTGAGTGACAGAGTGAGACTCTGTCTCTCAAAAAAAGAATTCAGAGTAGAGAAAGGTATGAATTGTAAGTTCAAACATGCCACGTCCCACATTTCCTGCAGAAGTGTTGAGGCACACCCCAGAAATCTGCATTCATTTCCCAGCGCTGCCTTAACAAAGTACCCTAAACTGCGTGGCTTCAACCACAGAGATTTATTCTCACAGTTCTGGAGGCCAAGAGTCTGAAGTCAAGGGATTTTTGTTTGTTTGTTTGTTTGTTTTCCCTGTGCAGGCTGTGAGGGAGGATCTGTCCCAGGTCTCGCTCCTGGATTCTCACAGTCTCCAGAATTCCTTGACTTGTAGGTGGTCTTCTGTCTCTGTCTTGACATTGTCCTCCCTTTGTAGGTGTCTGTGTCCACACATTCCCTTTTTATAAGGACACCAGGCATACGGGATTAGGGTTCACCCTCATTACCTCAGCTTAGCTTGATCTATGTGAAGAACCTATTTCCAAATAAGGTCACTTCCACAGACCTTACAGTGTAGGGCTTCAGCGTCTTTTGGGGAGACACAGTACAATGCATAACATGATAGATTTGCAAATATTTTTAGTTTGGGTTTCTGGGTTCTATTTTTTCTTTTTCACATCAGATGGGTGATGTGATGATGTCATAACAAGTTTTGAGGAAGGCACATATTGTACAATAGCATGAAAACCCAATCATCATGCTTAGGTTTTGTTTTTTTAATTTTTATTTTTATTTTCATTGAGGCAGAATCTTGCTCTGTCACTCAGGCTGGAGGGCAGTGGTGCAAACATGGCTCACTGAAGCCTCGACCTCCTGAGCTCCAGCGATCTTCCCACCTCAGCCTCCCGAAGTGCTGGGATTACAGGCGTGAGCCACCATGCCCAGCTAGTCCCTATTTTTTCTTTGTACCTTGCTCTTTTTACCCAAAAATATACCTTTGCAGCTAGGCATGGTGGCTCATGCCTCTAATCCTCAGCACTTTGGGAGGCCGAGACAAGTGGATCACTTGAGGTCAGGAGTTCAAGACCAGCCTGGCCAACATGGTGTAACATCTTCTCCACTAAAAATACAAAAATGAGCTGCATGTGCTGGTGCGTGCCTGTAATCCCAATGACTCAGGAAGCTGAGGCAGGAGAATCACTTGAACCCTGGAGGCGGAGGTTGCAGTGAGCCAAGTTTGTACTACTGCACTCCAGACTGGGTAGCAGAGTGAGACTCTGAATCAAAAAAAGAAAAGGAAATACACACACACACACACACACACACCCACCCCTTGGCAATCTTTTTATATATCAGCATGCACTGGTACAATTTAAATTCTATTGTAGATTTCATTTAGATTAATTCTATCTAAATAGTATTCTATGAAGTTCTACAATTAAAAAAAAAGGTGATGCATTTAAATGATTCAAAGTTCAAAAGTTATGAAAGGGATAGAACTGAGTCTCCCATATGGCAGCCAGTGGTATATGTGTTTATTGAAATCTAAGTGAGGCCAGGTATGGTGGCTCAAGCCTGTAATCCCAGCACTTTGGGAGGCCGAGTCAGGTGGCTCACCTAAGGTCAGGAGTTTGAGACCAGTCTGACCAACATGGTGAAACCCCATCTCTACTAAAAACATAAAAAGTAGCCAGATATGGTGGTGAGCCCCTGTAATCCCATCTACTTGGGAAGCTGAGGCAGGAGAATTGCTTGAACCTCGGGGGCAGAGGTTGCGGTGAGCCAAGATCATGCAACTTCACTCCAGCCTGGGCAACAGAGCAAGACTCCATCTCAAAAAAGAAAAAAAAAAATCTAAATGAATTAACATTAAAGAAAATGAAAGATTTGGTTGTTTGGCTACATGGGCTGCATTTCAGGTGCTGCACAGCTGCATGTGGTCCTGAAACATGGTCCTCATTGCAGAAAGTTCTATTGGTTGGTGCTGGTGCAGCCTTAAAGCCTCTCTCCCACCCCTCCTGAAAGCCAACCACTGTTAGGGTTTTTTTGGTGATTCCTTTCCGAGATGATCTGTGCACACAATCAGCACGTGGAGTTAATATATCCACTTAAAAAAAAACAGTGTCTCCTGTGTAGTGTGGATGACTGTGTAATAGTCCATGGAATGGAATGTGTTCAGCTAATTTCATAATGAAAGGCTCCTGAGTTTTTCCCAGGTTTCCTCTCTTACAAATACTCTGTGGTGAACACCATTCTCTCTGCAGAGCAAATTTTTAACAGCGGAATTCCCTGGCCACAAGATTTATATGTTTTTTTCTCATTTATTTTCTCTTTTCTTCCTTTCTTTTTTTTTCTTTCCTTTCTCTCCCTCCCTCTATTCCCTCTCTTTTCTTCTTCCTACCTCTTTCCCTCCCTTTCCCCCATGTCTTTTCACCCTCTCTTCCCACACCCTCTTTTCTCTCTCCCCTACTTTTCTCTTTCTTTTACAAGGTCTTCTCTGCAGCGGCATGATCCTAGCTCACTGCAGCCTCGAACTCCTGGGCTCAAGAGATCCTCTTGCCTCAGCCTCCCAAGTAGCTGGGACTAAGGCCTGTGCCACCATGCTTTTCTGTTTTTTCTTTTCTTTTTTTTGTGGAGATGGGTCTTACTATGTTGTCCAGGCTCATTTTCATCTTAGTAGGTGCTTTTCAAGGGTTCTTAACCAAGGGTACTCGGATGGAACTTAGTGAGTCACTTGAAGCCCTTGTCATTGTGTTGAAGTTTTGAGTCTGTCTCCTCCATCCTGGGGAGAAGATTTAAAACTTCTATCCCCTTTTCAAGTAGATTGCTGACTTCAAAAAGTATACAAATGTTGGGAGGCCGAGGAGGGAGGATCACTTGAAGTCAGGAATTTGGGACCAGGCTGGCCAAGATGGTGAAACCCTGTCTCTACTAAAAATACAAAAATTAGCTGGGCATGGTGGTGCATGCCTGTAGTCCCAGCTTCTCAAGAGGCTGAGGCAGGCAAATTGCTTGAACTGGAAGGTGGAGGTTGCAGTGAGTTGAGATCATGCCACTGCACTCCAGCCAGGGTCCAAATAGTTGCTTTAGACTTGATCGCACCAGGCATGATGCCTGGGCACATTCAGTGGATCTCCCGAATTTGCCTGAGTTTCCAGTGTCTTCTCAGAGAGGCCTGGAGTGGAGAGTCTGAAGCCAGGGCTGGATGTCTTGCTGCATAAGTGCACTCTCCACTTCCAGCTCTGCCGTCAGCCTGGATGGGGAGAAGACCCATGTCATGGGAGAGCTGTTTTCCTCCTAAATCCCCACCTGCCTGATGGCTGAGACTTATGCCTCCTTTCTGGAACTCCCAGGGGCCCCTGAACTTCTGGTTGTTTGCTAAATGTGCAAGCACGGATTGCCTGTACCTCCCCTTGGACCTTCCTGCCACTCCCTGTAGAGCTGTCTGCAGCCTGGAAATGTTTATTTGCTTTTGGAGAAATTCTAGTTCCATCTGTACCAGACTCATCACAATTACAGTAATAGCTGATGCTCTGAAACTTTCTGGAGCCTGTTCTAGCAGACAAGAGGTCCCTTCTTCAAGTCCTCTCTGTAACCCCATATGAGATAAGGAAACTGAGGCTAATGAGCTCATGAATACAAAGTGCCAGAGCTTGAGTTCAACTTGTCTCAAAGTTTATGGGATATAAGGTTGGCATGAGAAGGGTTCTGTTTGGCACTCCCTCCCCTGGTGTATGGGGGTTGGGTCCTGGGTTGCCTGGAGAGCCCCAGCTTACACCTGCTGACCTGACGCATATTTATAACTAGTGTTTTCTTTAACTGCAAAGTGTTGTGGTTTGGGTGAGAAATTCTATGCTCACCCTGTTCACGTGCACTCTGAGGAAGCTCTGACACCACTGCGCAGCCTCTGATACAAACTGGAGGAAGCTGGCGCTAGGATGTGCCTGTCAGCAGGAAAAGCTGTGAGCATCTACATCCACATGTAGACATATCTGTACACATACATTCATATACACACATCCATATATATGTACACATCTTTACACACATGTCCATATACACACATTCATACACATGTCTACATGTAGACACTTCATGTATACACACATCCATATCCACACATTTGTACACACATACCTATGTATACACACAAACCGTCCTTTTTTTGACTGGCTTATTTCACTTAGCATGTCCTCAGGTTTTGACAGGTTTATGTCAGAATTTCCTTCCTTTTTTTTTTTTTCAAGATGGAGTCTTACTCTATCAACCAGTCTGGAGTACAGTGGCATGATCTTGGCTCACTGCAAACTCCGCTTCCCAGTTTCAAGCAATTCTCCTGCCTCAGCCTCCTGAGTAGCTGAGATTACAGGTGCCCACCACCACACCTGGCTAATTTTTCTATTTAGTAGGATGGAGTTTCACCATATTGGCCAGGCTGGTCTTGAACTCCTGACCTCATGATCCACCCGCCTCAGTCTCCCAAGTAGATGGGATTGTAGACACCCACCATGCTTGACCAATTTTTGTATTTGTAGCAGAGATGGGGTTTTACCATGTTGTCTAGGCTGGTCTCAAACTCCTGACCTCAAGTGATCTGCCCATTTCAGCCTCCCAAACTGCTGGGATCAAAGGCGTGAGCCACTGTGCCCGGCCTCACTGAAGGTCTTACTGAGATGGTCGTGGGATAGTATAGAAGGAAATTACATCTTGCAGCAGAATTTGAGAAACATTTTCCATCAAGGGCCAGATAGTAAACGTCTTGGGCTCTGTGGCCCTGCAGTCTCTGCTGCAGCTACTCCATCTGCTGCTGTGGTGTCATGAAAGCAGACACAGGAATAGGACATGAACATGTTACAGGAAAGGAATCTCAATCCAGACCCAAGAGAGGTTCTTGGATCTTGTGCAAGAAAGGATTCAGAGCTATTGGTGCCCATTTTTATGGTTATTTATTGATGACTTGCTAAACGGGGTGGATTATTCATGTCACCCTTTTTAGACCATATAGCATAACTTACTGATGTTGCCACCATATTTGTAAACTGTCATAGCGCTGGTGAGAGTGTAGCAGTGAGGACAACCAGAGGTCATTCTCATCGCCATCTTGGTGGGTTTTGGCCAGCTTCTTTACTGCAATCTGTTTTATCAGCAAGTCTTTATGACCTGTATCTCTATCATTTTTTTTTTCTTTTTGCAATGGAGTCTTGCTCTGTTGCCCAGGTTAGAATGTAGTGGTGCAATCTCAGCTCACCACAACCTCTGCCTCCCAGGTTCAAGTGATTCTCCTGCCTCAGCCTCCCAGTAGTTGGGATTATAGGCATGCACCACCATGAGCAGCTAATTCTTGTGTTTTTTAGTAGAGATGGAGTTTCACCATGTTGACCAGGCTGGTCTTGAACTCCTGACCTCAAGTGATCTGCCCACCTCAGCCTCCTGAGTAGCTGGGATTACAGGTGCACTACCACATCCAGCTAATTATTGTATTTTTAGTAGAGACAGGGTTTCACCATGTTGGTCAGGCTGATCTCGAACTCCTGACCTCATGATCTACCTGCCTGGGCCTCCCAAAGTGCTGGGTTTACAGATGTGAGCCACCACACCCAGCCAAGACCCTGTTTTTAAATAAGGTCATATTCATAGTTCAGAGGGCGAGGGTGGTGGGACTTCAATATCTCTTTTTGGGGGACACAGTTCAACCCATTATGAGGGAATGATAAAAGCAATAAGGGGGACCAGCATTGACTGGGCACTTACTGCATACATGCCAGACAGGCTGTGTATACACAAGAGCTCAGTACAGTACAGCTGTCCCAATCACACAGGGGAATGCCGCAGCTCTTAGAGGGGCCTGCGAGCCATCAGAACCTGCACCCTTCCCCCATCTGACCTCGTCTCCCGGCCCCCAGGCCCACCCTTCCACTGCTTGCTATTCTTTAACACACCAGGCTTGCTGCTGCCCCAGGACCTTAGCACGGACCGATCCTGCCACCTGGAATGCCTCTCTCCCACACACCTGCCTGGCTCCCTCACCTCCCTTAGGTATTTTTCCAATGTCATCTCAGGGAGGGCTCTTTTCCACCTCCGCATCCCCTTCCATGCCCTCCCACCCTCTCCCCAGCTCTGTCATTTGAACACACTGTGTAGCATACAAATACCTTTGTTTCTCATTCTCGCTACAGAAGAATCACCAGAATATATGCTCCATGAGGGCAGGGATGATTTTTGTCTGCTTTGCCGCAGGCCACATAGAAGGTGTTGAACGTGTGTGAATGAGCCTGTGAGGTAGGGTTAGGAACGCCATTTCCATTCTGCAGATGAGGAATGGAGGCTCAGAGAGGTTGAGTCACCTGGCCCAGGCTACATAGCTGGTAATGACGAGCAAGGCTTGAACCCAGAGCCACCGTCTGACCCCCATATAGATCACAGAGACCTGGCTCTGGACCATTCAGGACCCCTGGGTCTCCCTAGTCCCCTAGGGCATCTTCTGTTGGCCTCAAATTTTTTTTTTTTTATATTGAGGGCTGGGTGTGATGGCTGATGCCTGTAATCCTAGCAATTTGGGAGGCCAAAGCAGGTGGATCATTTGAAGTCAGGAGTTTGACACTAGCCTGACCAGCATGGTAAAACCCTGTCAAAAAAAATTAGCTGGGCATGGTGGTGCATGCTTGTAGTCCCAGCTACTCAGGAGGCTGAGGCACGAGAATCACTTGAACCTGGGAAGTGGAGGTTGCACTGAGCTGAGATCACACCACTGCACTCCAGCCTGGGTGACAGAGTGAGACTGCATCTCCAAAAAATTTACAAACAAAAACCACTTTATTTTTGGCCCTCAGCCTCCTGAGGGGTGAATGGAGGACTGGATCACATGAGGAAATTGTCCCCAGTCTGAGCTGACCTCAGAATTTGTTGGGGACAGGGTGGCCTAGTGATGGGAGGTCATTCTGGATGAACACCTCCACGCTGCTCTAGTTCCCGACCCAGGATACCTGGTATGGCCACTCCCAGCAAGGAGTGACCTCTCCCTCCTCCCGTTGCTGTCCACAGTCTGCTGTCCCCCTCTCAGGGATGTTTCTGCCTGTCCTTAACATTCTTGGTGTCTCTGACAGCCGAGTGCTCCCGGGTGTGGGAATTGTGTCCCTTCCCTCCTCTTGCCCTGCATGCAGTAGGTACACGTGGTTGAATGTTGAATGAGGAAGGAAGGAAGCATTTCCCAGGCCTCCTGCATGCCCCACAGGTGGCCCTCTCCCATGTGTTACCCCATTTATTCTGGACACTGTCCTTTGAGGCAGGTGGGCTGTGCCCACCTTATAGATAAGGAAGTTGAGGCTCAGAGCTATAGGGGTCATCCACCCTGCTGGCCAGATGGGAGGTGCTGGAGCCTGGCTGAGTGTCACTTTGGCCTGAACCATGAGCTGCAACCCATGGGAACCTGGCCTCTTAGAGTAGGTGCTATCTGTTTGCTCTGGGGCTCCTGGACCCGATGGTTCTGTGTGTAGCAGAGGGAATTTAAATCAAAGAAGAAACTCCTAACCATGAACCAGACTGCTATTCTGTGGTGGGTGATGAGAGGAGGAATGGGACCCTCCAGCTAGGGCCAGCTGGCTGCAGGTGGGTATCAGTGACTGAAGTGGCCATTTATCAAGAGCAGACCTCATGCTGATTCCTCTGCAGGCTGCTCAGAGAATCCCCAGGAATCCCTGCAGAGCCTTTCATCCCACAGTCATTTGGAAAGCATTCACTGAACCCCTGCTGTGTGTCAGGAGCCGACCTAAGAGAAATCTGACCGGGGACTGTCATTGTGGGGTGGCAGTAGGGGAGCTGGAACCTAGTAAGTAAGTGAGCGAGGTCATTTTGGGTTGTGCTGGGAACTCTACTCCAGGGAGATGGATGGAGGATGCCTGGCAGCAAAGGACTGGGAGGGACTTCAAATGGGCAGTCAGGGGAGGCCTTTTGGAAGAGGTGTCATTTCAGCAACTTCAACTTCAATGAAATGAGGAGCCACCCAAGCCTAGATCCTCGGGGGCAAATGATGACAGATGATGTCAAGGAGGCTCAAAAGGGGTTGACCCCACCCAGTGCCCCATGGGAGGCTTTCCCTTTCCCACTGGTGTTGTGTTTGAGGGTCACAGGGCATGGCCCCTCCCGATGTCTGGTATGTTTCTGGGCTGGGAAGGGAGGTGAACCTGCTTCAGTAGCCCATGCCATTTTCTGCCTCTAGAGACCCAGACCCAGGCCAGCATGGCTCTCTCCGTGCCAGGGACAGTGAGGTCACCGTGGACTTGGCAGCCCTGGTGGCTTGACCACTGCACAGCCTGCTGCAGCTGGTGGCCAATGCCTGCCACACAGTGCCTGCTCTCCGAGGCTGGGCCTGCCTTTCTCAGCCAGGTAAGGAGTGGATGGGGTAGGACGTCCCTCCAAATTCTGTCCCCTCTGTCCATTCCTGGGGTGCAGAGGACCCGCTGTGTGCAGGGTGGATGGGGAGGGCCAGGCCTTGGGTTTCCCCAGCACTTCACAGTTTACAAAGGCTTCATTTGTAATTGCTATAACCCGGTCTGCTGAGCAGTCTCTGCCTTCCCAGTCACAGGGCTGCTGTGGACAGCACCCTGGATTAGCATCTGGCTTCTGGCCTGTGTCTTTCTGCCCTGCAGTCTTGGGTCAGAATCAAAGCTCCTGCTTATCCAGTGCTGGCCCCATGCCCAATCTCCCTTGAAGGGTTCATGGGCATTTGTTAGTTGCATCCTGCCAATGCCCCAGACAGAGGCAGGATGGCCCCGTCTTTACCAGCGCTTTCTCCAGTGTTCAGATCCCACCTCTGCTGCTTGCCGGCTGTGTGGCCTTGGGCAAATTCCTTCACCTCTCTGTGCCCTCATCTCCTCATCTGCAAAATGGGGATGATGATATTACCTATAACGTGGAGGTTGTGAGGACTGAGTGAGTGAATCTCATGAAGGCCTGAGTGGATGCTTAAGAAGCACTTGCTGTGATGAAGAAGAAAAAGATGATGCTGATGGTGTGACAGTGACCATTATTGTCATCGTCACCGTCATCTCTGGGTCACATGCGAGCATGTGGGTGACTTGCCCAAGGTCACCTAGCAAGCAAGCAGCAAAATGGGTCCTCAGACTTGGCACCCAGGTCCTTCCTCACAGGGCCCTCCTGCCTTGGTGGAGGAACCCACATGGGGCCATGCCCTGACCACTGTCACTTGGCATGAACTCGCCCTGCCTGGCTGGCCCTCCTCCAAGAGCCACAGAGCATGTTCCACGGCAGGCACCAATGCTTCTTTCACAGCCTCCTGTTTCAGATTACCCAGCAACCCCTGCCCCCATCCACTCTGCAGTGGTAGGAGGGGGCAGCTCCCTGGGGCTCAGGGGGCCAGGATGTCAAAGGCTCTCCCTCCTGCAAAGGCTCTCAGATCTGTACCCCACAACTGAGTGGACTGGATACCCCATGCCCCTGACTTCATCTAAACACTTTCCTGTGCTTGAGGCCAGGTGATGGGGAGCCCCCCGGGGAGCGCATTCTCTGATGATGTCTGGGCTGCAGCTGTCCTTTGGGGTCCCTCAGTGGGCACTGCCATCCTGAGCTGCAACAGGGGCCGACCCGGCCCTGCATCCTGGTCACCCATGAGAGTGTTGGGTGAGCCCGCTCTGCAGGGCTTGGGGAGAGGGACGCGCTGGGCTGTAGAGCTTGGCCGCTTGGCCAGGGTTCCTACCTGGCCTGTGAGGGTCCCCACCTGGCCTCCTCAGGCTGTCTACACCCACGCACCTGGCAGTCTGCTCCCTCCTCAGCTTGTGTTCCAAGGACGCTGGGCGACAGAAGAGATGAGCTCCTCACTGCGGCTGACCTGCAATTCTCAGGCCAGCTTGGTCCTTAACGTCCGTGGTCAGAACCAGGCAGTCAGGTGAGACCCCCCCACCCCAGCCACCAGGAGGAGAGGACTCGGGGAGAGGAACCATTGGCTGGGCACCTACTGTGCACCAACGCTGGACACAGCACCTCTCAACCCTCTGTTCAGCTCGCATCAACAGATGTGGCAGGAGACTCAGAGAGGGCAAGTGACTTTTCTAAAGTCACACAGCTATAAAAATCCCTTAACCTCTCCAGGCAGGTCACTGATGAGTTCTTGGTCTCAGAAACTAAGTACATCCCAGGCCCCAAATGCTTCTTAGTGACTCTCACTGCCCTTGGAGCTGGGCATGGTGAGGTGCTTGGTGTTCTCACGTGTATGCTAAGTCAGGGGCCACCATCCAGTCTCCAGTGCTCAGATCTCAGCAGCGGGGGAGGGGGTGAGTAAGCCACTTTTAAAGAGATAGACCAGTGGTTCTCACTTAGAGGCGAGTCCCCCCTACCCCCAGGGACTTTTGGCAGTGTCTGGGGAGTTTCTGATTGCTACACTGGGGAGGGCGATGCTATGAGGGTCAGTGTACAGAGGCCGCGGATGCTGCTAAGCATCTTACCTTGTGCAGGACACACCCACAATGTAAGTCTATGAGGCAAGACGTCAGCTGTGCCAAGGCTGAGGCCCTGGGGTGAAGAGGAACCTGACAGGAGGCTGCAGCACCCTGGGGTTACACAGGCCTGGCACAGTGGCTCACAGCTGGAATCCCAGTACTTTGGGAGGTCGAGGTGGGAGGATTGCTTAAGCCCAGGAGCTCCAGTAACATAGGGAGACCAGCCTGGGCAACATAGTGAGACTCCCCTCCCATCTCTACAAAAAGTCTTAAAAATGAGCCAGGTGTGGTGATGCATGTTGTAGTCCCAGCTGCTCTGGAGGCTGAGGCAGGAGGATCACTTGAACCGGGGAGATGAAGGCTGCAGTGAGCAGAGATCATACCACCGCACTCCAGCCTGGGTGACAGAGAAAGACCCGGTCTCTAGGAAAAAGAAAAAGAAAAGGAAACATGGAGACGATTCCCACCCTGGCCTGAAGGAGTGAGGGGAGGGGAGCTATGTGAGGAGGAGCCTTGGGAGGCGGCCGAGGGTCACAGTCCTGCTGTCCAGACCCTGCTGGGGCTCCCATGGGACCAACCCAAGAAAGCTCGTGGATGGGCTCATGGCAGACTTGCAGCCCAGAGCCATGCTTAACCCTTGATAGGAATGGGGAAACTGAGGCTCAGAGAAAGGCATCCGAGAAGCTTGCCCATGGTGCCAGAGCTAGGCAGAGGCCAAGCTGGGATTCAAACCCAGGTCACCTGGCTCCAGAGTCCAGCCCTAACCAGGAAGTCTATGGCCCTTGGGCCTCAGGGTGTGTGAACATTGGGCCATTGATGTGATCCTGGCTCTCTGACCCTCTCGGGGAAGTTGACTTGGTCCCATCCTGGCCCTGGGGGCACTGGACAAAGCGGCGTCTTGCCAGCTTCAAGCCCTCGCTTTCCTTCCTTCTAGCAAAGAGCTGCTGCTCTCAGACCAGCATCGCCTCCCCTCCCTCCTGGGCCGCTGCCCCAGCTCGGCCTCAGTCTCAGCTAAGGTAACTGTGCCCCAGCCGCCTGGCTCCCAACTGGTTTCAGATGCTTGGCCTGAGGCAGGAGGGGGCCAGGCCCCTCTGGGGCATGTTAACGCATGCGCATCTGTCTGCCAGCCTGCAGCAGGTCCCTGGGGGCCACCCTTGGAAACTCCTGGCTCCAGCTTTCCCAAACATACCCAGGTTTACATTCCTGGGCCGGCCCCCAGCCAGACCCATGAGCCCTTCAGGAGACAGGGGAGGCCTCCTCACCCAGTGCCTGGCACCTGGCGTTCCCTCACCCAGGCTGGTGCACTTGTAGAGGCTGGAGCAGATGACGCAGTCCTTAGAGCTGAGCCAGCGTCACCCCTGTCTCTGCTCTGCACGCAGGACTGAGGGGTCCTGGGAGTGGATGGGAGGGCCCATTAGACTTAGGCCAGATTCCTCTGTCCTTCTAAGCTGTTGTTGGCCGTGTCCAAATCCAGTGCTCCTGGAGGGCATGCCTAGTGCCTGGCACAGGGCCTAGCGCATAGTAGGTGCTCAGTAAAAAATGGCATGAATGGGTGAGTGCATGCATGAATGATCACATCTGCCAACTAGTCACTTCACCGTGTTTTGCTAGGCACCCTCCTAACCCTGGCCCAGGCTGACTTCCTTTACAGAGCACGTGCTATGTGCTGGGGTCCTCTGCTGCATTTACACATGATTTTGGAGTTCCCCAAACTTTTCTACAACTGCACAATCGTTCGGGGACCTTCTTTTTTTCTTTATTATTTATATATTTGTTTTTTGAGAGAGTCCGTCTCGCTTTGTCGCCCAGTCTGGAGTGCAGTGGCATGATCTCAGCTCACTGCAACCTCCGCCTCCCTGGTTCAGATGATTCTTCCGCCCCAGCCTCCTGAGTAGCTGGGATTACAGGCGTGCACCACCACACCTGGCTGATTTTTCTTTCTTTCTTTTTCATAAAAATGGGGTTTCACCATCTCATCCAGCTGGTTGTGAACTCCTGACCTCAAATGATCCACCCACCTCGGCCTCCCAAAGTGTTGGGATTACAGGCATGAGCCACTATGCCTGGCCTTAGTTTTTATTTTTATAATTTCTTTTTGGGACAGGGTCTTGCTCTGTCACCCAGGATGGAGTGTAGTGACATGATCATAGCCCACTGCAGCCTCAAGCTCCTGGGTGCAAGTGATCCTTCCGCCTCAGCCTCCAGAGTAGCTGGAACTACAGGTGGCGCCACCATACCTGGCTCCATTCAGGGAGCTTCTTAGTTTTTTCCCCAAGTTTTATTTTGAGTCATTTGAACCTATATAAAAGTTACTGTGGGACAGTGAACACTGACCAATTGTTAATATCTTTCCATATTTCTTATCTATGTTACATAAATTCGTATCATCATACACACATTTTTCCTGTGTCATTAAGAATTAATATAGAGATGTTTCTGAAGATGTCATCTTTTTACTCTGAAGTACTTCAACTCTTTCCTATGACAAGGATATTTTCTGATTTAACAATAACAATAATTACAACATTCAGGAAACTGAACATTGAAGTAATACCTTCATTTAATGTACAGGCCATATAAAATTTCCCAGCTTTCCCAATAATGTTCTTTCAAAAAACTGTTTTGTTTTAAATCCGGGATGCAGGCCAAGATCACATAGCATCTGTAGTTGCCAGAACAGAGGTCTACAAACTTTTACTGTAAAGTAAAATGTGGGGGTTGCAGGCCTTATGATCACTGTCACAGCTACTCAGAATTGTCATTGTAACACAAAAGCAGCTATAGACCATATGTAAGTGAATAGGCATGGCTGCGTTACAATAAAACTTATTTCCAAAATCAGGTTGTGGGCCACATTTGACCCAAAAGCCAACTCCTGATCTAGAACATTCTCCTTCCACACTCTACCTTTCCTTACCCAATGTTTTATTTATTATTATTATTTTTAACTTTTTTTGAGACAGAGTTTCTCTCTGTCCCCCAGGTTGGAGTGCAGTGATGCGATCTTGGCTCACTGTGACCTCTGTCCCCTGGGTTCAAGCAATTCTCCTGCCTCAGCCTCCTGAGTAGCTAGGATTCCAGCCACGCACTACCATACCTGGCTAATTTTTTCATTTTTAGTAGAGACGGGATTTCACCATGTTGGCCAGGCTTGGTCTCAAACTTCTGACCTCAAGTGAGCCGCCCACCTTGGCTTCCCACAGTGCTGGGATTACAGGCGTGAGCCACTGCACCCAGTCTCCCCTAGATTTTATTATACAATTTTTTTAGACACTAAAAAATGGAAGTAATTTTACAGTGAACACCCACATACCTAGATTTTCCTGTTCACATTTTATTTCACATAATCACATAGCTCTCCATCCATCTTATATTTTTGGATACATTTCAAAATAAGTTGCAGATATCAATGTAATTTCCCCTAAACATTTTATTGTCATTAACCACCTTTAAAAAAATCCCAACCAGATACAGTGGCTCACATTTGTAATCCTAACATTTTGGGAGGCCGAGAATTGTTTGACTTTTGGAGTTCAAGACCAGCCTGGGCAACCTAGGGAAACCCCGTCTCTACAAAAAATTTAAAAATTAGCCAGGCATGGCAGTGTGTACCTATAGCCTCAGCTACCCAGGAGGCTGAGGTATGGGAGAATTGCTTGAGCCCAGGAGGTTGAGGCGGCAGTGAGCTGTATTCACACCACTTCACACTTCAGCCTGGATGACAGAGCAGACCCTGTCCGTCTCAAAAAAGAAAAAAAAAATCCTGCATTGACAATTTTGAAGTGTCCAGGAGGTTATTTTGCAAAACATTCTCCTAATGTGGATTTGTCAGATTGTTTGCTGAAGATAAGATTCAGGTTGAACATTTTGACAGGGGTATCGCTAACGTAATGACACATCTCTGGTGAGCTGATTAAAAGTACCAACTCTTAGCCAGGTGTGGTGGCTCGAGCCTGCAATCCCAGCACTTTGGGAGGCTGAGGTGGGTGGAGCACCTGAGGTCAGGAGTTCAAGACCAGCCTGGCCAACATGGCGAAACCCCATCTCTATACAAATAGAAAAATTAGCTGGGTATGGTGGTACATGTCTGTAATCTTAGCTACTCAGGAGGCTGAGGCAGGAGAATCACTTGAATCCAGGAGGCAGTGGTTGCATTGAGCTGAGATCATGCCACTGCACTCCAGCCTTGGCAACAGAACGAGACTTCATCTCAAAAAAGAAAAAAAAAAAAAAAAAAGTACCAGCTCTTGAACTTCTTCTCAGAGACTCCATTTTTGAAGGTTTAAGTGGGAGCCCAGAATCTATGTTTTTAGTAAGTTTCCGCCAGTGATTCTGCTGTTCAGCCAACCTGGAAGTTAACACATTATTTCATATAATTTTGACAGCAACCCATAATAAAATAGGTGTCCTTATCCCTGTGTTTTGGATTAGAAGGCTGAGGCTCGGGTGGTCAAGGAACTAGCTGGAGATCACTCACCTCTGCGTGGTGGATCCACACTTGGAGTTCTGTGTGTTTGATGCCGACACAAGCCCAAGCATTGTCCTCTCTGCTAGACTGCCCCCTGCTGTCTGCAACAGTACTGCAACTAGAATTCTTGCCTGCTGGCGCCAGGCTGGTAGATATTTTCAAGTCAGTGTTATAGCAGGGAGGGCCTGAGAAGATAGTTGTCATGGCCACATTTGATGGCATAAACTGAGGCTCCAAACCCTTAGTTCATCAAAGTTCCTCCAGCCAAGGAAGCTGTGGGTCCCAGGCCTGGGGCTTTGGGAGGCAGAGCTCACGGCTTACAGCCAGCATCTGCTTAAATGTTCCATCAGATCCCTGATGAGATCTATCGTGGTTTTTTTATTCCCCCGACCCAGATACACTACTCCAAGGGTGAGGTTCAGAGCACGTTTACCTTGGGCGTGGAAGAGCATCACTTTCACATCAGCACCCGGCTGGTAGCTGCTAAGGCCAGTCTCACCAACTTCATGAAGCTGGAACAGACTTTCCTACAGGTGTGTGGAGGACAGCCCAGGCTCAGGGCATGCTGGGGTAGGGGTGGAGGGGCTCCTGGGACAGATCTTTGAGAGAAGAGAAATTGTCCTAATGTTCTGGTTCCTGGGAGGGAAGGGCAGGCAAGGCTGTGAAATGGACAAAAATTGCTGGAGTAGATTATCAGCTGGTGTCTGTATCCATCCCTTCTTCCTTTTGCATTATTTATTGAGTGTCTACTAGGTACCAGGAACTATTTTAGAAGCTGGGGTGTGACCTAAAATGGAACTGATCAGTCCTTCCTTTCATTAAATGTGCATTCTAGTGGGTGAGATTCACTACTCAAAATCACACAGATATGCCAGATAGTAGTATGATATGGAGAAGACGCACAGAAGGGACTGAGAGTCAAGAGGGAGCTTATTTAGATTAGGTGGCCAGGGAAGGCTCTACTGAGGAGGTGGCTCTTGAGCTAGCCATGGATGATAAGCACCAGTCATTTGAAAATCTAAGGGAAGGCCAGGCGTGGTGGCTCATGCCTATAATCCCAGCATTTTGGGAGGCCAAGGCAGGCAGATCAAAAGGTCAGGAGATCAAGACCAGCCTGGCCTACATAGTGAAAACCCATGTCTACTAAAATACAAAAAATTAGCCAGGCATGGTGGCGCATGGTGGCACATGCCTGTAGTCCCAGCTACTCAGTAAGCTGAGGGAGGAGAACTGCTTGAGCCTGGGAGGTAGAGCTCGCAGTGAGCAGAGATCGCACCACTGTGCTCCAGCCTGGGTAACACAGCAAGACTTCATCTCAAAAAAAAAAAAAAAGGAAACTTCAAACCTTACCCCAGCAGTCTCCCTACAGTGCCCTCAAGTGACCCTCAGACTATGGTACCTACCAGCAAGGACAGTGACCCACTCTGAGCCTTTGCACAGGCTATTCCATCTGCCTGGAATGCTCTTCCCTGCTTCCTCCCCAAGCTTGCTTCTCTGCATTCCTTTCTACCTTGAATGCCTCTGTGACCATCCTTGTCCCATCATTTTCTGTCCTGAGACTATGTCCCTGTCAGCCTGGAAGCCCCATAAGGGCCAGGACCAGGTCTTGGCTATCTTTGTACCCAGGCACTTAACACTGGCTTGGGAGCATAATACATGCTCAGTACATGATTGAGAAATCTCAATACCAACTGCATGGCTCCTACAAGCTCCTCTCCATGATCTAGCCCTGGGCTGAGTGCACCATTTGTATTACCTTGCAGAGGTTGACACTTTCTTGCCTACATTGTCTAGGAAAGTGAGGCTCAGAGAGGTTGGAAACTTGCCCAGAGCCACGCAGCTTGGCCACGGAGTTGAGAAGTGGCTGTTCTGCGCTGTCTCCAGTTGGCCACAGTCCCTTCACCCACTCCCCTCCTTTATGTTACCCGCTCATCCTTAGGAAGCATTTGGCTTTTTGATTCCCTGACATATGTTGCCATGCAGGAAACTAGAAATGATCCACAAATACTCCCTTTTTCCTCCTCTGCAAACTTCTCTCCTTAACCATCCCAGGCAGAAGTGTGTGTCAGGTTCCCCTGTGATGCCATCATTCTCTTCCAGCTCAGCATGCTTCCCGAGAAGCTGGTCCTGCAGACCACATATGAGCGAGCTCATGGGACCCGTGTCCTGCACCAGGAGGTACTGTGGAATGGCCAGGTGTTGGTCACTGGGAGCCTCTCTGGGCCTCTCCCCAAGCCCTTCAGGAACCTCAGCCTGCAGGGTGAGTGTGTGAGGTGATGTGGGCAGCAGTGACCCAGTCACTCAAGAAATCATCCCTGGCTGGGCACAGTGGCTCATGCCTGTAGTCCTAGTACTTTGGGAGGCCAAGGTGAGTAGCTCATCTGAGGTCAGGAGTTCGAGACCAGCCTGACCAACATGGTAAAATTCCATCTCTACTAAAAATACGAAAATTAGCCAAGTGTGGTGGTGAGCACCTGTAATCCTAGCTACCTGGGAGACTGAGGCAGGAGAATTGCTTGAACCTGGGAGGCAGAGGTTGTAGTGAGCCAAGAACATGCCACTGCACTCCAACCTGGGCAACAGAGGGAGACTTGGTCTCAAAAAAAAAAAAAGCCATCACTGAGCACCTGCTGATCCCAGGTGTGATTCTAGGCACAAGGGACCCATTGGGAAGCAAGATGACCCAGGTGTCCCCCTCAGGGAGACAGTCATTGAGCAATGAGACACACATAAGCAAAATAACATCCAACATGACCATTTCCATGCATGGGAAAGACTGTGAGAGCAATCAGGGTCTGTGTGGAGTGGGGGGCTCCTTTAGGTAGGGTGGTCTGGGAAGGCCTTTTGGAGGAGCTGACTTCCAAGCTGATATCTGAGGGATAAGAAGAGCTGGCTGAGGTGCAGAGGCTGAGCAGAGGCACTTCAGGTGGAAGGCCCTTGATGGAAGTGAGCTTTGCATGTGGAGCAGCAGCAGGGAGGCCAGTGTGGCTGGAGTGGGGAGAAGGGAGGAGGTGAGGCAGAAGGTCTGGGGGACCCAGGAGTTGAGGTTTATCCCGAGTGCAACCGGGCAGGGAGAAGGGGCCAGGGCGTGGGAGGGGTGGCATCCCTGGGCAATTCTGGTGCCAGGAGAGGTGAGTGCCAATGCAGCCCGCATGGCAGCTGTGAGCTCTGGGGTCCTCCGGGAACAGGCATCCCTGGAAGGGGCTATCATTCCTAGCCTGTGCAGCCACACAGACTGTCAGTTTCTGTATGAGAAACCTGCTGGGCACAGAGAAGAGCCCGACCTCCAACCCGCCAGGTGCAGAGACAAGAGTGTAGACCGCAGCCTGGGGACATGGCTTGCCAGGTGTCCTGATGGAATCCTCCCAGCGTCATGTTTGCCACATGTGCCCTGGAAGGCAGAGGAAATGAGCAGGTCCTCAACGAGCCAAGGCAGTGTGCATGTGTGTGTGCATGTGTGTGTATGCCTGTGTGTGTGTCTGTATGTGCACATGTGTGTGTGCATGCCTGTATGCACATGTGTGTATGTGCGTATGCCTGTGTACATATGTATGTGTGTGCATGCCTGTATGTGTGCATGTATCTGCGCCTATGTGTGCGCATGTGTGTGTGTGGGTATGTGTGTGCCTGTGTATGCCTGTATGTGCATGTGTGTGTGCATGTGTGTGTGTGCATGTGTATGCCTGTGTGCATGTGTATGTGTGGGCATGACTGTATTTGAGCATGTACGTGTGCATGTATGTGTGTATGCATGTGTGTATGTATATATGTGTGCATGCCTGCGTATGAGCATGTGTGTGCATGCCTGCATGTGAGCATGTGTGTGAGCCTGCATGTGAGCATGCATGTGTGTGTGCGTGCCTGTGTGCATGGGTGTGTGTATACATGCACGTGCATGCATATGTCTGTTTGTGTATTTGTGCCACCCTTGGGGAACCTCACAGCCTGCAGCCCCACCCTGTGTTCACAGCGTTGCAGGTGGTGGGTCAGTGGGTGGCAGGGAAAAGGCTTCCAGCCCTGCATGTGGTCAGCTTCCCCAGAACCAATGACTGGGTGATGTCCTGAGAACCAGCCAGTGCCAGTGTCTCTGGGTATGGCTCCCTGCAGCCCATCTGAACAGGTGGGTGCCCAATGTACAGAGCTCAGAGCTCACCACAGTGCAAAGGGCCTGTGGGCAGCCTCCTGCTGTGGGGGTCTGGGAAAGCAGGACTGTGCAGGGGCCTCAGGAGGTGGGGTCAAGTGAGGCGGGAGGTCAGGGCAGCTTGACTCACCTGGGGGACAAAGGAAGAAGACCCAGGGTGTGGAGACTGTCGTGAGGACTCAGCTATGGGGTTCCACCTGTCATACCCCGAGATGGAAGGAGAGCATAGGACTGGGCGGCATGGGGGTGTGGAGCTTCCAAGGGGGCGCAGGTCACCTGTGCATGTGAGGCCCCAAGAGTGATGCAGGTTGCTGGGGTTTGGGGCTACACCCATTAGCTCCTGATTCAAGATGGTAACAAACTGCTCCGAAACTCGGCAGCATAAAGCAAGCGTTGCTCCTTGCTTATGAGGCTATGGGTTACCTGGGCAGCTTTTCTGGTCTTCTGCATGTTCAAGGTCAGCTGTAGGTGAGTAGGCGGCTCTGCTGGCATTGGCTGGGCTCTCTGACCTGCTCAGGGGCTGGCTGTCAGCTGTGCTTGAACATCCTGAGCTGAAACCAGGCTCCCTCCAACCCCGGGTGCCACCAGCCCACAGGCGAGCAGGTTTATTCTCCTGTGGCTGGGCGGGGCTTCGAGGGAGGAAGCGGGGCGAGGCCTCTTAAGGCCTGGGCTTAGAACTGGCACTCGGTCAACTTCGCTAAATTCCATCAGCACATCACCAGACCAGCCCAGGTCCAAGGGCTGGGGAGGAGCCATGAAGTCTCATTGTAATGGGGGCTCCCACAGGGACAGTGCAGAGTGTCAAGTGGTGATGGTGACAAAGTGAGCACGTAGCTTCCAAATTTTGTGAAAATTATCTGGGTATGTGACCCCCAAGTGGCCACCTGCCTGAGCTGGCAGCGGTGTCCGCTGAGGGTCCCCTGAACGCCTCCTAGGCCTGGAGCTGCTGACCTCAGCTCACATCCCCTACCCTTTGTGTGTGTCCTCACCTGCCCAGTGGAGCTCACCCACCTGCTGCCCCTCCCCCTGCCATGACACTGCAGCCTCCGCCTGTCTTCAGAGCATTCAGGAGGCAGCCACTGGGACGGCCTAGTTTTCAGCTGGGATGTCAGGGATCAGGTAGTTGTCAGAGCCGGAAGATGACCCTGGGGCAGAGCTGAACTCCACCCTGCAGGCTGAGCGGGGTCCTTGGGGCCCTCCCTTGCCCAAGGAGTCTTACCTGGGGCCGACAAGGCTGTATCATGTTCCACAGTCTCTCTGGAAGGGCAGCAGTGGACCTGGGTCCCCGCAACACCTTGACAGGCACGGCAGTGGCTGACAGGCCCTGAATGCTTATCCCGTGATAGGTGCTGTGTGTCAACCCACACCTCAGCCTCCCATCTGCTCAGTGCTATTAATAGCCCCATGTTCAGATGACGAAATTGAAAGACTTAGAGGCGTCATGACCTGCCCGGAGCCACAGAGCTAGGGGAAGACAGTGGAAGAGGAGAGTGACCTCCTCTTCTGCCATGTGTTTGCTCCATCCACTCCTCTCCAAGCCTCGATGTCCTCCTCTGAGAAATGGGCTGAGCTCTCCCAGGGCCTTGCACAGGGCTGGGTTTGTGCTCAAAGCCACCTGCCCTTGTAGCCTTGACCTTGATGGAGGTGGTGGTCCGTGCGGGTGGGAAAGAGGTGCGGCCTGTCTGGGTAAGGCCCCTGGCTGAGTCTGTCCCCCTCCCCAGGTGCTGGTCTCCTCCTCCCTATGGCTGGGGAAGAGTGAGCTGGCTGCCCGCCTGGCCCTGGTTCACCCATTCAACGTTTCCTGGCAGCAAGCTGAGGCCAGTGGCCTTGCTGAAAGCAGGGATGGCAGGCAGAGCCGGCAGGTGAGCGAGGATGTCCCGGGCACCCTTGGTGGGGGCGGGAGTTAGGACATGGCTGACCTGAGCCTGGGGGACTGGGCACCTCAGGTAGAAGAAGGAGACTGTGTTCATCAGCGACAAGTACTTCTCCAGAATCACAGCTCCCTGAAGCCTGGGGGTCTCCAGAGTCCTTCATTCAGTTGTTCCTTTATCAATACCTCATTAAGCACCTACTGTATACCAGGCAGTGTTTGAAGACAGCTCACATTTTAACGTGGGAAACAGGTCCAGGCATCTCCAGTTCATCACTTACAGTTGCTTGTTCAGCGGTAGCTTTGGGGACTGAGTGAGGCAGCTGGGCACCCCGTCTGGCTGGGTGGTCTCAGGGGTCTCCCATCGCCTCTCTGAGCCTTAGGCTTTTCCATCTGTGAAAGGGAGGACAATAGGCCAGCTGTGTGCAGAAAAAAGACACTCTCCAGAATTCAAGCCAAGGAGTGAATTTAAAAATCAGAAAGTGCAATAAGCATCGTAAAGCAGTAAAGAGGGGCCAGGCACAGTGGCTCACGCCTATAATCCCAGCACTTTGGGAGGTCGAGGCAGGCAGATCACTTGAGGCCAGGAGTTTGAGACCAGCCTAGCCAACATGACAAAACCCCATCTCTACTAAAAATACAAAAATTAGCCAGGCATGGTGGTGCACACCTGCAATCTCAACTAGTCGGGAGGCTGAGGCAGGAGAATTGCTTGAACCTGGGAGGCAGAGGTTTCAGTGAGCCAAAATCATGCCATTGCACTCCAGCCTGGGTGACTGGAAAAAAAAGTAAAGAGGATATGAGACTCCATCTCAGGAAAAAAAAGGAAAGAAGAAATGAGATTGAGAATGACTGGGCAGATGGATGGGGAGCTAGTGGCAGGAAGGAGCCTGGTGCTTTGGGGAGGGCTGGAGGAGGAAAAAGACAGGGGCAGACTGATTGGCAGGGCCGGGTGACAGAGAGATGAGGTCAGATGGGCACGGACAGATCCTGCTGGCCCTGGAGGCCGCAGTGAGGCGCAGAATTGCTTTCTGTTTTGGGAAATGCTGAGTCTGGGGTGTTTGGGATGAGGCAGGTTTTTTATCCAGATGCTTTCAGTCTGCAGCCTGGGAATGGCTCTGGGCTCTTCCAGAGATGAGGAGCAGGGCAGTCTCTCCACCCCCACATCCTAATTCCTCTACAGGGATATTGGGGCAGGGGGTGCCAGCTTCTCCATCCTCCCTAGCCTCTCATTGCCCAACAGACATGGGGTGTGGGGGTGCCATTAGCCTCTCCTCTCCCCCACATCTCCCCCTTACCCCCACCCCTGCCCTCCCATCTCAACGCAGGTGCAGCTCACCTGGAACAGAGGACAACCTGTGGCCCTGAAGTTTGCCTGGGCCGATAGGTTCTTGGCACACAGCACCGCCTGGGACGGCTGCCTGGCCGCCTCTCTGAGGCAGGTATGCGGGGCCCGGCCACTGTGCCGTGTGGGGCTCCCCTTTGCTCCAGGCTTCTTGGCTGCTGCCCCCCCAGGTCATGTACCCTGTTCTCTTCCCTATCAGCTCCAGGAAACCTGGGGCCTGGACACCCTCCGGGCCTGCGGAGCTGTAACACAGACCCCAGATGTGTTCACTGAACAGCTCGACCTGTCCTGGGGCCAGCAGCACATGCAGCAGAACTTGACATACGAGGTGAGGCCTGGGGAGCAGCGTCTGGGCAGGGAAGCCCCAGGTGGCTCCACTGCTGCAGGAGTGTCCCACTCTGGGACCCTGTGGTCTTGGGTTTCAGTGCTAGCCGGATCCTGGGCAACTCACTTCTCTGCTGTGTGCCTTGGTTTTCTCATCTGTGAAATGGGCACAATACTCCCTTCCTACCTGGGATGTGGTGAGGGCTCTGGAAGACAAGAAAAACATGTGTTTCCAGCATGAGATGCTGGGAGCTGGTGGGGACAGAGGTGGGTGGTAGTGGGCTTCTCAGGAGGGGGCGGAGGGGGATCAGGAGCTCAGGTGCCTGGAGGCATCAGGGACCGGGTCTCCTCCAGCATCACTGCCCGATGGGCTCCTCTGTTCTGCAGAGCCTGGGGCAGGCCATGGAGAACTGGGGAGAGCTGGCCCTGGAGGCCCCCTTCCTCCTCTGGGCCTCCCACCTGGGTTGCTGGGGTGCTTAGGCCCGGCCCCCTAAGTGCTCACAGCAGAAATCCTGCCACGGGCAGGGTGCAGTGGCTCATGCCTATAATCCCAAAACTTTGGGAGGCTGAGGCAGGGTAAATCACCTGAAGTCAGGAGTTTGAGACCAGCCTGGCCAACATGGTGAAACCCTGATCCTACTAAGAATACAAAAAAAATAGCTGGGCTTGGTGATGTGCACCTGTAGTCCCAGCTATCTGGGAGGCTGAGGTGGAAGAATCACTTGAACCTGGGAGGTGAGGTTGCAGTGAGCCAAGATCATGCCACTGCACTCCAGCCTGGGCCACAGAACAAGACTCTGTCTCAAAAAAAAAAAAAAAAAAAAAAAAAAAATCCTGCCCCAGAGTGTAAAGGGGTGCTGTGGCTGATGAGGGCTCTGACAGTGGATTCCTGGCACATGCTCTTGCTACATGAGGGTCTCCACCTGCAGTTGGCTATGGTCATTCTCTTATGTGATGAGCCCCTGACACATGGGCCCTCTCATTCCAGAGGCATCGGCCATCTCAGCTAGACAAGATCATGGTGGAGGCCATGCTGGAGCACATCCTCGGGGCCTCTTGTGCCCCGCAGAGCTTCCGCGGAGCAGTATAGACTAACTACGCACACTGGCTGCGGCACTCCCTCCACCTGGGGCTCTGTGACCTGCCCAGGGTGAGTCTGCCCTGGGGAAAGGGGAAGCTGGAAGACCAGGGACCCATGGTGTGGGGGCAGCAGGGAGGGTGGTGCCCGCAGAATGCAGGGGTGTGAGCCAGGCAGCCAGACGCCAGCATAGCGGCTCTGCCATTTGTCTGCTGGGTGACTGGGCAGGGCACATCTCCTCTCTGAGCCTTCAGTACTTCATCTGAGGAATGGAAGCAGCAGCAGGGTCCAGGATGTAGGTGATGGTGAGAGTTAAGAGATGAGATGCAGGAATGCTCAGCCTTGGTGCCTGTTGTCATGATTGCCTCAGAAGAGAGGTGGTGGGACCCCTTTTCCTCAACCCCTTTCCCCTCCTGGGGTTGATAGCTGGTTGATTGGTTCTTCTATCCACCCACCCACCCATCTATCCATTCATTCACCCATCCTTCCATCCTCCTTCCCATCTTCCATCCATCCCCCATCTCTGCCCTCCCACCCTCACTCCCTTGCATCCCTCCATCCCTCCACCATTCATCCATCCATCAGTCCATCCACCATCCATTCATCTACCATCCATCCATCCACTATCCAACCATCATCCATCTACCATCCCTCAGTACATTCATCATCCATCCATCCACCATCCATCAGTCCATCCACCATCTATCTATTCATCTACCATCCACTATCCATCCATCCATCATCCATCTACCATCCATCAATACATCCACCATCCATCCATCCACCATCCACTATCCATCCATCCATCCACTATCCACCCACTGTCCATCCATCCATCAGTCCATCCACCATCCATTCATCTACCATCCATCCATCCACTATCCATCCATCCATCCACTATCCATCCATCCATCATCCATCTACACATCCACCATCCATCAGTCCATCCACCATCTATCTATTAATCTACCATCCACTATCCATCCATCCATCATTCATCTACCATCCATCAATACATCCACCATCCATCCATCCATCATCCATCCATCCACTATCCATCCACCCATCCATCCATCTTCCACCATCCATAAATCCACCATCCATCCATCCATCCATCATCCATCCACTATCCATCCATCCATCCATCCTTCCATCAGCCATCTACCATCCATCAATCCGTCTACCATCCATCCATTATCCATCTGTCCACCATCCATCCATCCATTCATCCCAGGGACCCCACACTCTTCTATAAAGGAACAGATAGTAAATATTTTAGGCTTTATGAATGATCCGGTCTCTGTTGCAACTACCAACTCTACCACTGTCTTGTGAAAACAGCTATAGATGATATGTAAGTGAATGCAAATGGCTGTATTCCAGTATTTACAAGAGTGGGCAGTGAGCCAGATTCGGCCCTGAACCATAGTTTCCCACCCCTTATCTATTCCTCTGTTCATTCAGAAAATGTGTGTGTTTCACCTATGCCAGGCTGTGCTCTAGGTGCAGGGGCTGAGTAGTGAAAGAGACAGCCCCGGTGCTGGCCTCCTGGGTGATGCATTCCAGTGAGGCCAGGAAGATACAGCAAATTAGAGCTGCATTGTCCATGGTCAGGGTGTGGTAAATGCTGTGCAAGAAGGAAGCAGGGAAGAGGGAGCAGGGTGTTGGAAAAGGGGCCTCACTGGTGAGGGTGAGTCCTACAGAAGGAAGGGGCCTGAGGCAGGACTTTGCCTTGAGGAACATGGGGCAGCCTTTATGGAGGGAGCAAGGGAGGTGAGGTTGGGAAGAAGAAGCAGGACACAGGCCATGCCAGAGGCCGGCTTCTCTTCTAAGTGCAGGGGACAATGTCTACTTTTTTTTTTTCCCCCTGAGACAAAGAGTTTCACTCTGTTGCCCAGGCTGGAGTGCAGTGGCACCATCTCAGCTCACCACAACCTCCACCTCCCGGGTTCAAGTGATTCTCCTGCCTCAGTCTCCTGAGTAGCTGGGATTATAGGCGAGTATCACCAATCCCAGCCTAGTTTTGTATTTTTTTTTTTTTTTTAGAGAAAG